>JAKSZT010054017.1:3599411-3641352 GCA_026826555.1 Tolypeutes matacus | reverse complement strand
TAAAGAATTCTCGGCTGGCAGTTTTTCTCTTTCAGTTTCCTAATTGTATCATACCACTGTCTTCTCGCCTCCATGGTTTCTGAAGAGAAATCTGCACAAAGACTTCCTGGACGTCCTTTGTACGTGATCGTTTGCTTCTCTCTTGCTGCTCTGAGCATTTTCTCTTTATCTTTTACATTTGACATTCTGAATAATATGTGTCTTGGTGTAGGTCTATTTGGATTTATTCTTATTGGGGTACGGTGTGCTTCTTGGACATGAAAGTTCATTTCTTTCATGAGAGTTGGAAAATTTTCAGCTATTATTTACTCAAATATCTTTCTGCCCCTTTTCCTTTCTCTTCTCCTTCTGGAACTCCAATGACACGAATGTTCTTGCGTTTTGTGTTGTCATTCAACTCTCTGAGCCCCTGCTCAATTTTTTCCGTTCTTTTCTCTCTCTGTTCTTTTCTCTCTTCAATTTTAGCTGCTCTGTCTTCAGTATCACTTATTCTTTCTTCTATCATTTCGAGTCTGCTGTTGTATGCTTCAAATGTATTTTTTACTTCGCCTATTGTGTCTTTCATTCCCATGAACTCCGTTACTTTTCTGTTCAGTGTTTCAAATTCTTGTTTGCATTCGCTCAATGACTTCTTGATGTCATTGATCTCTTTAACTATATTCTCTTTCATCTCATTAATTTGATTTTGGAAATGTGTGCTCATCTCACTGGTTAGTTCTCTCAAATTCTGCATCTCTTCTGGGACTTTGCTGTATTCCTTTCCTTGGGCCATGTCTTCTATTTTCTTAGTATGGCTCGTAATCTTTTGCTGGTGCTCTGGCATCTGGTTAGTTTGTATTTTACTTAGATGCTCTATCTCCTTCTCTTTTATGGGGTTTTAGTGGCAGGAGGCTGTGAGTTACCATCGTTCTTTGATTTTTGGCTCAAACTTGATTGTGAGGATTGTTCTGCTGGTTGCTCAAAACTGGGCACTGGACCCAGTAATTGGTTGTAGAGTCGTTTCCTAGGGCCTTGGGCAGGGAGGCTATAGAGGCCAGGAAAAGCCTCTCTTACTTATTAATTTTCTTATGTGTACTTCCTTGGTCTGCCAGGAGATGGCGCTTGTTGGCAGCTCTCAATTAAATGCCTGGTCGGAGCGTATTTGTTGTGACACAGACCAGATCAATGTGATAGAGCTTCCTGTCTGGGGGCTAGGAGCCCTGTGATTCAAACTTTCTGAGACAGTTCTCCAGACTTCTCTCATAGCGCCCCCCTTTTCCCAGCTAGGAAATATTTCCACTCCCTTCTGAATCCTCAACAATCAGTCCCTGTTAGTAGAGGAGGAGATTGGGAGGTTTGTATATCTTTAGCCCCTTGCAGGCTCCCAGGCAAACAATGGCGCAGCCCCACCCAGCCTGGAAGGGCTCTCAGGACAGGGCAGACCAAACCTGGGTGTCCAAAGCAGGGTCAGCCCCAGGCTCTCTCTCCCCTCTCCTGTGGTGTCCTCAACAATTAGTCCAGGCTAGAAGAGAGGGTGGTTGCGAGGGTCGGATTTCTCCAGTCCTTTCCGGGCTCCCAGTGCAAACCTCCGTGTGGAAGGGTCCGTGGGGCTCTGCAGTCCAAATTTCAGGTCTGAACCTGAGTCAGCCTAAGGCTGTGTCCCTCTCTCTCCCCTTTCCAGTAGTGTCCGTTCCCTGAAGCCCCCTTTGTGGTAGCAGGCCCAGGGGCCTGAGAATTCTGAAGAGTGTGGGGGAGGGTGCCGGCAGCAGCAGAAGCTGCTACTTGCAACTCACAGTTCTGTAGTCGCGATTTCCCTCTTCTGTCCCTCTCTCCTCTGGGTGGTGTGCAGCCTTCACCTGCTGACCTAAACCCTAGAAGATCTTTTGGGGCTGTTTCAGCTTGTCCTCTAGCTATTTTTCTGGAGAAGAGATTCCCGTGTCTTACTAGTCTGCCATCTTCCCGGAAGTCTCTGTTTTGGTTCTTATATTCAAATCTTTGATCCATTTTGAGTTAATTTTTACCTGTGTTGTGAGGTAGGATGCCACCTTCATTCTTTTGCATAAGGATATCCAGTTTTCCCAGCACCATCTGTTGAAGAGACTTTTCTTTCCCTATGGAGTGGACTTGCAACTTTGTAAAAAAATCACTTGGCCTGAACAAGAGAGTTGACTTCTGAACTCTCAATTCAATTCCATTCGTCTATAAATCTGTCCTTGTGCCAGTCCCCTGAGATTTTGATTACTGTTGCTTTGTAATAAGTTGTTTTTTAAAAAAATGTTTTTGTTAACCCCAACTGTATGGTTGCATAAAGCCATATTTTTTTTTCATTATTATTTTTATTTTTATTCCCCCACCACCGTGATGGCTCCCATGTCTGGCTGCTCGTAGTCTGCTCATCTTCTTTAGGAGGCACTGGAAACCGAACCTGGGACCTCCCATGTGGGAGGTGAGTGCCAACCACTTGAGCTACTTCTCCCTGCTTGTTGCGTCATCTGCTGGTTGCAGCATCTGCTGGCTGTGGCATCTGCTCATTGCAGTGGTTGCGGCGTCTGCTTGTGGTATCTGCTGGTTACAGCGGTTGCGGTGTCTGCTGGTTGGTCATCTGCTGGTTGTGGCGTCTGCTGGTTCTGCTTATTGCAGAAGTTGCAGTGTCTGCTCGTTTCAGTATCTGTGCATTGAGGCTGTTGGGGCGTCTGCTGGTTGCGGTTTCTGCTGGTTGTGTCGTCTGCTGGTTGTGGCATCTGCTCATTGCAGTGTCTGCTCGTTGTGGCATCTGCAGCGTCTGCTGGTTGCGGCATCTTGCTGGTTGTGATATCTGCTCATCTTCTTTAGGAGGCACAAGGAACCGAACCCAGGACCTTCCATGTGGGAGGCAAGTGCCCAAATGCTTGAGTCACGTCCGCTCCCTTGTAATAAGTTTTAAGATCAGAAAGCATGAGACCCCCAACTTTGTTCTTTTTCAAGATGGCTTTGGCTATTAAGATCCCTTTATGTTTCCATATAAATTTGTTGATTGGCTTTCAATTTCTGCAAAGAAGACTGTTGGAATTTTGATTGAGATTGCATTGAATTTGGGTAGAATTGACATTTTAACAATATGTAATCTTACAATCCATGAATGCAGATGTCCTTCCATTTATTTAGGTCTTCTTTTGTTTCTTTTAGCAATGTTTTATAGTTTTCTGTATCCAAGTCCTTTACATCCTTGGTTAGATTTATTCCTAGATATTTGAATTTTTACTTGCTATTGTAAATGAAATTTTTTCTTGATTTTTTTGTTCAGATTTTTGATTACTAGTGTACAGAAACACTACTGACCTTTGCATGTTGATCTCCTACCCTGCCACTTGGCTGAATTTGCTTATTAGTTCCAGTTGTGGATCAAGTTGTCTGCTATTTAGGGAAAGTTTCACCCCTTGTTTTCCAATTTTTTTCTTTCTCTTGCCTAATTGGTTTAGCTAGGACTTCCAGTACACTGTTGAATATCAGTGGTGACAGTGGACATCTTTGTCTTGTTCTTGATCTTATAGGGAAAGCTTTCAGTCTGTCAGCATTGACTTTGTTAGCTGTGGGGTTTTCATATATGCCTTTATCATGTTGAGGACGTTTCCTTCTATTCCTGGTTTTCTAAGTGTTTTTTTATCAAAAAGTGTTGCTGGATTTTGTCAAATGCCTTTTCTTCATCAATTGGGATGATAATGTGGTTTTTTCCCCTTTGTAGAGCTAATGTGCTGTGTTGCATTAATTGATTTTCTTATGTTGACCTACCCTTGCATATCTAGGATAAATCCTACTTAATCATGGTATATGATTCTTTTTGCTGTTGGATTTGGTTTGCTAGTATTTTGAGGATTTTTGCACCTACAATCATAAATGTTATTGATCTGTAATTTTTTTTTCTTGTGGTATTTTTTCTGGCTTAGGTCTCAGGGTGATGTTGGCCTCATAGAATGAGTTAGGAAGTATCCCTTCCCCTTCAAAGTTTTGGAATTGTTTGAGAAGGATGGGTGTTAATTCTTCTTAAATATTTGATAAAATTCACCAGTGATGCTATCTGTTGTGAATTTTTCTTTGCTGGGAGGTTTTGATTACTGGTTCATTCTCCTTACTTGTTATTGGTCTATTGAAATCTTCTATTTCTTTTTGAGTTAGTATAGGTAGTTTGCAGATTTCTAGGTATTTCATCTGGGTTACCTAACTTGTTGGCATACAATTGTTCATAGAGTCCTCTAATAACCCTTTTTATTTCAGTGGGGTCAGTAATAATAATTTATGATTTCAGTTATTTGTATGCTCTCTATTTTTTCTTTGTCTAGCTAAAAGTTTGTCAATTTCATTGATCTTGTTGAAAAAACACCTTTCATCTTTATTTCCTTTCTTCTGTTCATGTTGGGTTTAATTTGCTCTTCTTTTTTAGTTCCTTCAGTTATGAGGCTAGGTCTCCAATTTGAGAGTTTCTTCTTTTTTTAATGTAAGTATTTAGAGCTATAAATTTCCCTCTCTGCTCTGCCTTTGCTGTAATCTATAAGTTTTGGATTGTTGTATTTTCATTTTCATTAGCCTCAAAATATTTCCTAATTTATCTCGTGATTTCTTCTTTGACCAATTGGTTTATTAAGAATGTATTGTTTAATTTCCACATATTTGTGGATTTTCCAGTTCTCTCTCTGTTATTGGATTCTACATTCATTTCCTTGTGGTCAGAGAAGATACATTATATGTTTTCAATATATTTTTTTAACTTTATTGAGACTTGTTTGTTGACCTAACATATAGTCTATCCTGGGAAGTGACCCATGTGCATTAGAAAAGAATGTATATTCAGCTGCTCCTTATTGAAGGGTTCTATATGTGTCTTTTAGGTCTAGTTATTTTATAGTATCACTCAAGTCTTCTATTTCTTTATTGACCTTCTTTCTCGGTAGTCTGTCCATGATTGAAAGTGGTGCATTTAAGTCTTCTACTATTAATGTAGAACTGTCTATATCTCTCTTCAAATCTCTCAATATTTGATTCACATATTTTTGGGCTCTACTGGTATGTACATATAAATGTATAATTGGTATGTTTTCTTGTTTAATTGAGCCCATTTCAATATACAGTGTCCTCCTTTATTCCTTGTAACAAGTTATGACTTAAAATCCATTTTATTTGATACTAGTAGAGCTACCCTCCTCTCTTTTGTTTACTATATGCCTGGAATGTTTTTCCCATCCTTTCACTTAAAATCTACTTGTGTCTTTGAATTTAATGTGAGTTCCTTGTAAACAACATAGAGTTGGGTTTTGCTTTTTTTCCCCTCATTCTGACTGTCTCTGACCTTTTACTGGAGAGTTTAATCCATTTACATTTAAAGTACTGCTGATAATGCAGGAATCTCTTCTGCCCTTTTGCTATTTGATCTTTGTAAGTCTTATATTTTTTATATTCCTCTATTCTTCCATTAATATGTACATTCATTTTTTAAAAAATATTTTGTACTGTATATTTTTGAGGCCCTTCTCATTTCCTTCTGTATATATTTTTTCAGATATTTTCTTTGTGGTTACCATGGATCTTAAATTTAACATCATAAATCTGTAGCAATCATGTTTGCTTTGCTACTAGCTTGACTTCAATAGTATACACAGATATTTTGTCTATGCCTTTCCATGCCTTCACCTGTTTGTTGTACTTGTTACAAATTATATCTTTATGCATTTTATGTCTGAAACCATAGATTTATCATTCATTGTTATGCATTTGCATTTTAGAAGCTGTGAGAAATATGTGGAGTGACATACCAAAAAATACAATACAGTAGTACTGGCCTTTATAATTACTCATAATATTGCATTTACTGGAGATTTTTATTTCTTTATACCACTTTAATCCATTGTCTAGTGCCCTTTCTTTTCAATCTGAAGAACACCCTTTAGCATTGCTTGTAGGGCAGGTCTAGTGGTGAGGAACTCCTGTGACTTCTTTGTTTTTAATCTGGGAATGTCTTAATCTCTCCCTCATTTTTGAAAGACGTCTTACTGGATATAAAATTCTTGCTTGGCAATTGTTTTCTTGTAACACTTTAAATATTTAATTCCACTGCCTTCTTATGTCCATGGTTTCTGATGAGAAATTGGCACTTATTCTTATTGGGGCTCCCTTATACATAAAACATTGGTTTTCTCTTGCAGCTTTTAAGAACTCTGGCCTTATACTTGGCATTTGACAGTTTGACTACTATGTTTCCGATCATGGTTCTCTTTGAAAATTTCCTGACTGAGGTTTGTTGGTCTTCTTGAATGTGAATATTTATGTCTTTCATTAAATTTGGGAAGTTTTCTGCCATTAATTCTTTGAATATTAGTTCTGTCTCTTCTCCCTCTCTTCTCCTTCTGGGATTCTTATAATGCATATCTTGGTACACTTTGATGGTATGCCATGGTTCTCATAGGGTCTGTTCACTTTTTTATATTCTCTTTACTTTCTGATTCCCAGCCTGTCTTGTCTTTGACTTTATTAATTCTTTTTTCTGCCAGCCCTAATATGAAGTTGAAAACCTCTAGGGAGTTTTTCATTTCTGTCATTGTGATCTTCAACTCCAGTATTTCTGTTTGGTTCCTTTTAAAATTTTTCTCTCTTTATTGAGATTCTCATATTATTCATTCATTATTTCCCCAAGATCCTTTAGTTTTTTTCCTCTGTCTTTTCCTTTATTTCCTTAAGCATATTAAAGATCAGGTCTTTTAAGTCTTTGTTTGGTGAGTCCAAAGTCTCCTCTTCTTTGTTGATGTTTTCAGAATTTTCATCTTGTTCCTTTAGCTGGGCCATCATTTCCTGTTTCTTTGTCTTTTAATCTTTTGTTGCACACTGTACATTTTAATCTCTTAAAGTGTTAAATACAGGATTTAATCTCTGAGCTGTCTGCTCCTTAAGTTTGTATCCCCCTGGTGACATGATAGATATTTCTTTGAGTTCTAAAGCCTAATAAAAACAAACAACACAAAACAAAAAGTACCTTTCACAGTCTTTTAAAATTCTTCTGTGCTGGCTGGTACTCTTCTTCAAAGTTTAGCCCTCCTATCAAGAAGATCATCCTCGGGTAAAAGTGCAAGTTCCTTTCCATATTCCCTGACACTGTGTCTTGTCCTGGGCTTGCATTCCTTTCCTTAGGAATTCTTCCTTTTGCTGGAATTTGAATGCCCTCTCTAATCCCTATGAGTCAGACCCCTCCCCTCCTGCATGCTCTATTGTATGCCTTGAAGCTGGTAATCCTTTGCACCAGGCCACGTTGATTTAACTGTTTCTTACATCGTTTTAACTGTCCATGAGATGCTTTTGCCAGCATCTCTGTAAGCGTCCTTGCAAGTTCACCCTAACAGGGTGAGCCAGAGACCAGGGTCCTGGTTCAGTCTTTCTGGCTACCACCTGATAGATTGGCACCGACTTATAGGCACCCCAGTACATACAAAGGGATTACTCTCCTCCATCTAGTATAGGTCCAGGGACCCTCAATGAGAGTGCAGGCATGCTCCACACCATGCCAGGGAGGGAGAGGAAGAGGGACCATCGAAGGCACCAGTAGATTCTCCTACAGTTTTGCTTTGTTTTCTAAGTTGTGTTTTCTTGATTGAGCACTCACCCTGTTACTGCAACCCCTTAACTGTTTTCTGGAGTTTTGAGGAAGATGCTTCTGCCAGTTATTGCTAATTGCTCAAAGATTCTGTGGGGAAATAGAACCCTGGAGTCCCTTGGGCCACCATCTTAGTCAACTAGAAGGCCTAGATTGGCAATTTTGTTATTAAAATTGTGTGTAAGAGTTAGGAAAATTTCCTCACTGTATCTCTGCTACTGAATTTCATCCTCAACCTAGAACTCTTCTCTGATTATTCTTGGGAAAGATTTTTCACATCACTTACTTTTTCAAAACTTTTCCCAGATGAAGACCAATGATAAAATCATGAATGTCTTTAAGATGTTTCCTAAATAGTATTTAAACTACTGATAAATTAAAATATATCTATCATTAGGAATTTATTATTTAATGTGAGAAGAACTCCTATTACCACCTTCTACCTCTTTGAGGACAATGAGTACTTCATAGACTTTCTTTTCATTTAGAAGCATTACCTACATTTTGTGACTGGTGAAGGAGTCAGTGTTCCTTCTAGTCAAGACTTCCAAGTTTTGCAGATTTTTTGTCAACTTCCTACCAGTTTTTATTTTTTTGTAAGCTGAGCACACATTTACTCTCAATTCTTCTTGATCATTTTTATTGTTACTTTCTGGATCTTTTCTTTAAAACAACTTTTTTTTTTTTTTTTTTTTTTTTTTTCATATTTACAGGCTTCTGGATTTCTTGAATTCTTCTGAGCCTGAAAGAAGACAAAATCAAAGAACCTTTATGCTGGTACGTAGACACATCCTAGTTGGAATGGTCTAGATGTTACCCATGGAATATTCTTTAGATTGTTTTGTCTGATTTCTCTAGACAAAATAATTTGGAATGCATGTGACATAAAAATAAGCCACTTAAACTTTAGTGACTTTACTTGAAAAACTCCTATAGATTTTTCTGACATTTTGGCTTGGATTTGACTTTGGTTACTAGAGTTTTAAATGTCCTCTGCTTGGTATGATGTTGCATTCAATTACTATTTAATTTTTGGTCCTATGCAATGAATCCATTTGCCAAAGCTTCTATTGGTGTGTAAGCAGAAACAATTGGAAATTTCTAAGGAAAGCACTGTCATCGTAAGTCATAAGCTTTGATAATTTCAGTGGTTAGTTATGGCTGATCTTGGTGAGTACTGTGTTGATGATTCATAGCTGTGCTCCTTGTTGAGACTGAGCATAATTATGGATCTACAATATTCTAGAAATAAATGAAGCACAATGATAAGGAAATCCAGAGTAGTAAAATAGGGTGTTGCTTGTTTGTCAGAATTCATTTCTGTGGTGATTGTGGATGGTTTTGAGCAAATGGGCAAACACACTCACCAGAAATTTATGGAATGTGTTTTCCCACATAAGGGAAAAGAAGGGAAGAGGAGGAGAGTTGAGTGTCAAGGTGTGTTGGAGGCAAAGCCAGGTTAACATTTGCTGTTCCTGAGCTTCTTTGCTATCCTCAGAGGGAAGAAGTGTTCACAGGTCACTCACAAACCTAGGACTGTTATGGCCACTGTGGTGAAAGCAACAGACATTCATTCTGATAAAGTTCTGAGTAAATGCTTGGAATCAAATGCCTTGAAAAAATATTTTAGAAATCAGAGCTGATTCTCATTAAAAGTAAACAACAATAAATCCCACTGCAGATTTTGGCTTATTACTTTCACCATTTTGTTTTCATTTATTTCAAATATATATATTTAAATTGTTTCTATGAACACAAGCCAAGTTTATACTATAGCTTTTAAAAAGTCACAGTGCTTGACCATGGATATTTGATCTGTGATGCCTGGCTACCTGGTGCTCTCATCCATTTCATCACAGCAATATCTGTTTAGATAGAGCGCTGACATTTGTGCACTTTGGAGCCCCAAACACTTGAATTTGCCAACAATAAGAACATTGGGTGTTTCTCTGTGTGTGCTAATGGTATGGACTGATTTTGCAGAATCACTGCAGCAAGTTGTAAATGATGTATGAAATGAAAAATTCCTGTCCAGTGCACAGAGCAAATGTATACAGTTCTATACAAAAACTGCAGTGCTGGGCTATTTGTTTTAATATTTCTATCAGATGTATAGTAATTTTTGGTAGTTCTCATATCCAGATACTTGTCATTGGCACATAGCACAGGTTTCCTTTATATTTATATATATATATATATGGATTTCAGTGTTGTATAAGTGTATTAAAGTTAATAGAATAATGGATTTTAAAATATTTTTTGGAAACAATACCACTATTGTTTTGATAAATTTAGGAAATATTGAAGAGTCTAAATGGTAAAATTAGAAATAATTTAATCCCACTATAGAGAAATATCCATGATTTACGTTTAGCATATATCCAGATTATTGAATAGATTTTTGAACTCTTAATTTTGCTTAATTAGTCAGAGAATAGCTTTAGATAATTTTTAAAGAAAGATGCATGGCTGTTTTGTTTTCTGACTCCATACATTTGTGAATATATTTTTCTATTCTTTGTTTAAGTATACAATTCTCAAGCTGCACCATTTTCTCTCAAGATTCTGTAATTTTCTTATATTTATTTCTACATCACAGGAGAAGTCTGAAGCAAGGCTAATTTTTTTTTCCATCATGGATAATTGCTATATTTGTGTGTGTGTGTATGTGTGTGTGTATGTGCATGTATTGTTGCTGTGTTTCCATGTCTGAACGTTTGTGAATCTTTATTTTTGTAACTCAAAAAATTTGGCAGGATTTATCTAGATATGAGTATGCCTTAATAACAGCCATCTTATTCCTCTGTAGTCACCAGAATTGGCTTCAGCTGATGAAAGTTTTCATCTTTTATAGCTTAAATTGTTAGTTTTATTCTATATATCATCTTGATCTTCTTTTTAGGAACCCCAATGATCTAGATATTTAAACTCTAAGTTCCACAAAGGCAGGAATCATATCAGTTTTGTTCAATGCTCTATACCTGGGTATTTAGGTACAGAGCTTGGCATATACTCAGCCCTCAGGAAGTACATTTTTTAATGGATGAATGAATGAATGAATAAACCCCAACTCTAGCTTTCATATCTATTTTCTTCTCTCTGAAAATTTTCGTCTAAGTTTTCCCACTATTTTTTGGGAAATGGGCCTTCCAAGATATCATAAAGCTGAAGGCAAATATACTGCTCAAGGTACTTGAATGCTTGCTGACTTTGTTCCCCATATCCCCTTTCCTTGTCTCTTCATGAGGATATGGCTTTAACTGAGAACCATGAAAGTCTCATTAAGTCTGAAACATTTCCTCTTATCCTATAACATTCTTCCAAAGTGATATAATTAAGTCTACGTAAGGAAGAGGAAGCGTAGATAGAATTGAGCTCAGATCCAAAGACCTCTTGTTACGCAGAGAACGTCACTTCCATCTGACTTGCCTCCATGTCAGTTAGCTTTTGCTGCATAAAAAACCATTTCCAAATTTAGTGGCTTAAAATTGCAATCATTTATTGGTTCATGGTTCTGTAGGCCAGTAATTTGGACTGGGCTCAGGAGGTAGTTCTTCTGTAAGTCTCACCTGGGAACACTGACATGGCTATGGTCAGCTGGTGGGTCAGCTGGGGGCTGGTTGGTCCTGATAGTCTCTCACATGTGTCTGACGTTCGAGTCATGTCTGAGGGTCCCAAAATCAGCAAAAGAAGGCAAATTCCAAGCACAAGCACTTTTCAAGCCTCTGATTGCATCACTTTTGCTAATAAGGTTCCATTGGCCAAAGAAAGTCACCTGACCAACCCAGATTCAAGGAGTGGAGAAATAGACTCTACTTCTTGATTGGAGGAACTGTCATGTCATACTGCAAAGGCATGGATACACGGAGAGGGCTAATTTGTGGCCATCTTTATAATACACTATGTTCCCATATGGGACTCTGGAAACCAAGGGAATCTGTGTTGAGCAATACTGTTCCTGATTATAGTGCTCTCTTGGCCAATTAAATTGGAACTTAATCTAACCTTACAGTGTGTGTTTGGTCTCTTTTAACAGATTTGTAGTTCACCTGAAATGTTACACTATTCTTTTTTCTACATTAATATTCTGGTGTTCACTGGTATTTATTGCCTTAAATGCAGATTTGCATTCTGCCAATGCATTTTTTTGGTTATATCCAGTCTTTCCTCATCTCATTTACCTCTCTTCCTTTATTCTATTACTTTTTCATGTTTCACTTCCCCTTATAGTTTTCTGTACCTTTTACCAGGGGGTTTATTTTGCCCTCTATTGTAAATGCTAAATTGTTTAATTAATTTTTTTAAATAATAAATATGTGCTTCCTTTGTGCCCGACACTGCTTTACTACTAGGAACAGAGTAGCCAATGAGAATTAGCCCCTGCCCTCAAGTAACTTACAGTTCGTAAGTGTGTGATTTCCTTAATATTATAATTATATATTATATAATATTTTCAGAGGCAAAGGTCTTCCTCTGAGTTTGTCAGATGATTTTCTTGCCGCCTTCTGCAGTGCTCTGTCATAGAGGCTTTGTTTGGTGCTTATCAGCAGACTTAGGGGTTTGCTCTTGGGTCTATTTTCTGACTACTTATACAATGGTCAGATTTCCTCCTTAGATCTACATATGGAGGATTTATTATTGTGCATACCTACTAGCTCAATTCTAGGTTTCCAAGGAATATCACCACATTAAAGTCTAGGTCTCAGAGCAGATGGAATGAAGGACTCAAATTCCCAGCCTGCGTTCCTGTTCTTCCTGTTCTGCCCTAACTACTTCAGCACTTTAATTTTGAGAATGTTATTTCCCGGGGAGAGGGAATACTTCCCCTTTTTGTTCTGGACTACTGTCTCTGAATGGATGGCAAGTAGGTTAATGGGTGAATTTTTGTGGGAAAAAATATTCCTGCTCCTTCATAAAATAGCTCTTGCATTGCATAGGGGCAGCTATGTCTTCTGATCTGCTAGTCCTGCAGACTCTGAGAACCTAAGTCTCTCAGTTGTTGCTTATGGGGAAGCCATCATTAAACAGTAGGAGAAATATATGGTCTTTCCCTATCTGCTCTGTTTGCATGTTTTTGTGTTTTATTTTTTCTTGCTAGTAAATTTTTTATTAGTAGTATTTTATATATACAAATGAAATATGTAATATATATATATAAGTTTTAAAGCATAACAGTGAAATAAATACCCAAAATTTATGACCCAGCTTCAGACCAGAACCATTAATGGGTTATTGCATCTCCCTGTGTGTGCCTTCCCCAATCCTTTTCCTTCCCACAAAGAGATAACCACGGTATTAGTTTGCCAAATGGCTGCTGATGCAAAGTACCAGACATGGGTTGGCTTTTATAAAGGGGATTGATTTGGGGTAAAAGCTTACAGTTCCAAGACCATGGAATATCCAAGTCACATCATCATCAGAGGTGCTTTCTTCCCAAAGTCAGCTACTGTTGGTCCTGTTGCCTGGCCATGTGGTGAAGCAAGATGGCCACCGATCTCTGTCAAGGTCTTTGTCTTCCCTTCCAGAATCTACCATCTCCTGGTGCTCAGCTGTGGGCAACCAGGCATAGGACATCTCTTCTGGGCATCCTTTTTCATTCTTGGCTGCTTCTGCTTTTCTTCCCGAGTTCAGGTGCAAGCTATCAGGTATATGGCTCATCTTTCCCTGGGCCTAAGCTCTTTGAGCCTCTTGGTGCTTCTTTCCTTGCAGCTCAGCTGTGGGCAAGACTGGAGTCCTTTCTTTCACATTGCAGGATCAAATATGGTGGCTTCCTTTATTTGTCTGTGTGTCTGTCTCTCTGTGTCTCTGTTTATGTCGGATTCAGCAAGAGGGTGGAATCTCAACCTGAGTCACGCCTTACTGGTTGTCCATTTGAAAGGGTCTCATACCCACAAGTATGGATTGGTTGACAAACGTAATCTTTCTCTTTTTGGAATTCATAAAATATTTTCAAACTGCCACTATTACCATCCTGAATATCATATTTAGTAGTCACTTGACTTTCAAAATTTTATTTTATTTAATATGTGTGTTTAAGTAAACAATATATAGCTTAGAATTTTTAAAGTTTTGAGTGTTATAAAAATGGTATCACATGAAATGTAGTCTGGTGTGCATGACAAATTTTCCCTCAATTTTATGCTTCTAAGATCTATTTATGTTGTTGCACGTAGCTGTATTTTATTCATTTCTACTGCTGCACATTAGCCATTGCGTGACTGCATCATGTTTTAAAAAATATCTTTATTACATTAAAAATTGTTTTTATCTAATCAAACCAATGTTGCTTTGAATAATTGTATATATTTCTCCTAGTTTTCATGTGTAAGAATTTCATTTGGAGATAGATTAGATAGTTAGGTAGGTAGATATACTATGTCTACCTCATATTCATAAAAGTGTAAAAGATTATATGATCTTTTTAATGTCTTCAGGATCTGAATATTGGTTATATGTGCCTTCTCTTTTTTTTTCTTTCTGTATATAAAGGATCATATCTTCTCTGAATATATTTTTATTTCTTCCTTTTCAATTTATATACTTTTTTTTCTTTTTCTTACCTAGTTGCTCTAGCTAGAACTTCTAGTACAATATCAAATAGCAATGGTAAAAGTAAGCATACTAGTCTTGTTCTTGATCTGAGAGGGAAAGTTTTCAGTCTTTCACCATTGAATATGATGTTAACTGCAGGTTTTTTGTAAATGGCCTTTATCATGTTGAGAAAGTTCCTTTCTATTTCTGAGTGTTTTTATCAAGAAATGGTGCGGGATTTTGTCAAATGCCATTTTTGCATCTACTGAGATAATCATATGGGTTTTTTTCTCTGTGGCTCATGCTGTGTGTTGGACCCTAGGGAAACAGGGTCTTCTGCTCTCAAGCTCACATTCTTGTGATGGGGAGTTAGATAAATAAGGATAATTTTATTTATAACAGGCTGTAGAAATGCAGATGAAGAAATGAATAATTCTGTCTAGGAGATTGGGCAAGGCTTCACAGTTAGAAAATGTTGGTACTGAGTTTTGAAGGACAGGTAGCCAATTTTAGAACATAAAATATTTAGATATTTGTCAGACATAAAATGTTCTTGAAACATTCATCAGAATATACAAAATTCTGCTTTAATGTGTGTTGTTAAAGTAATTAGTCCTATTAGATACCTATTTCTGAAGTTCAGAAATGTTAATATATATCTTAAAAACCTTAGGATTATTTGATTTTATTGAAGGGTGAATGGTCATGTCTGAGATGTTGGTGATGTTGTGAGTCTTTTATTTATCTCCTAGGCCCCCCATACACACCTTGGTCTTGAAATTTCTTGTTCCTTCCTCTTTTTCTGGCTCTGCATAAAATCAGACTCCAAGATGGAAATAAATCTCCTAGTGTGCTGCAGTAAAGATTATATGATGGATAGTGTTTTTCTAATGGATTTTATCTGCCATCCAAATCTGTCTTATATCTACCACTTGGTCCTTAAACTGTCATTGATCTGTATTTGCTTTTGTTACCCATGTTTCCTACTATGCAATTGTTTTTCTCAAATCTATCCCCCATTCTTGAGTAGTACCAATTCTCCTCACCCAGTATTTCTGTCCTTAAAATAATCAGAAGGATGACACTGTTAAATGAGCCATTTAAGTGAAGAATGGCATGTCAGACATTCTTTCTCTATACATAATGAAAAAGATGTATATAGGTTAATGTATGTATTTATAGAGATGGATATTACAGCTATTTTATGATATTTAAAACTAAATGCCACAGTTCTATTTTTTTTTTAAGTAAGTCTAAACTTCCCTTAAAGGAAAGCTGAGAAAAGTAGTAATTTGGAACTAGTTGGCTTAACTTAAAAAGCTCCCCTGTGACATCTGAGTGTGTTTAGTGCAATTGCTTTCTTAGACTTCCTCATTAAAATATTGACTACTCTTTTTTCTTCAGTGAATGCTAATCCTGGCTCCCATGTACATGTATTTACATTTCACTGCAGGCAGCCTGCCAGGTTAGAAATAAAACCAATTTGTTAATATCACTATTTCCCTCTTAGCAAAGAAAATATGCATTAAATTAAAGGTTTTTTAAAAATAATACAAAATGGCTCCTGTTGATAGCAACCATTTATTTGTCTCTCTGGCTGAGGTTATGATGGCTCATTTATACCTACCTGCATTTCTTTGCTCATCTCAGCTCTGGCCATCTCTGTGCTAAGTCCAGGATTCTAAAAGACCCTGGTCACAGGGCCTGATGTTGACTTTGGCCCCTTCACTTCACCTCTTCCATTGTCACCTTTGCCAGTCCCTGCCAGCACCCATCCAAGGGTACAAAACACTATTTTTAAAAGAATGTGAGCAAATGCAGCTAATCCTGGCCAATAACATGCTACTGTGTTGGAGCATTCTCCCTAGAAACCTTGGAAATCTTCGAACTGCAAGAGGGTTCCCATTTGATTTATGACTCATAAGTGGATCAGTGTTATTAAAATCCACAGGAGCCCTTTGTTCATTCAGCCATTCTGAGGGCCACCCATCATGCACTTCCATACACTATTTGCACAAGAACATCCTCCTGGAGCCCATAGCTGTTTGTTAAATAATCCTTCTGTAGAAAGCAACAAATTATACAAGTGAACATCAAGTAGTATTAGTAACTATAGAATGTTTTTGCATGTTGGGTTATCTAAAGTTGCACAGTCAAGTAAAATTTCAATAAACGCTAACAAATTATTAACCTTATTAGCATACTTTGCCTGGCTGGGTGCTACTATTTACTGTGTTGAATATTTTATTTATAAAATGGTTTGATTGATATTTACTATTATTCCTGTAATCCATATGGAAAAAGGAGTCATTTCCAAATGCAACTGCATAGTTTGGTATTGGGAAAAGTTAAATCTAGTGTTTAAAAACTGGGGTACATATTTTATTAATTTCTCTGGCTTTTTCTATTATTTTCATTATGTTTCTCACCTGTTGTTTTTCTTTCTAGTCAATGGTTACCTTTGTTCTAGAAAGGCTGGAAGAACAAGGTTTTATTGGTAATCTTAATGTTCCATTTCTAATTTGTGGAAACTATGAAAGAAAGGAAAGATTTGGCCTAAGTACTTGGTTGATTGCCTCCTTTCCAGTTTTATCTTAACTGAATTAAAGATTTGGGGCCCTCAGTTTTTCACTGCAAGGATTCCAAGTTAGGACTTTTCCCCTCTTGAGCACTTTCATCTTCATACTTTTATTCCATTTTACTCTCATTCAGTTTAAAGAAAGCCATTGGCTCCTTTCTTACATCATTGTTTACATGTTTTTGATTGATATGCAACATCTCTATTTCCTAAATCCTGTACAACTTTGAACTGGGTGCGTCCTAAAAGCTTAATGGTCTTTCTGGTATAGTATTTGGTCCTGGAAACAGTCAGGGTTGAGATACTTCTCAGGGAAGATACATCTAGTAATGCAATGTTGTTCCGTGAGGGAAACCACCTCATCTAGCTGGTAAGCAATTTAGGCCCTGAAGCATGAAGATTTCATAGCCCTTGTAATTTTATCCTTCCTGTGTCACTGCAGGTGCTATTTTTATTTGTATAAATATTTAGTCTTCTATAAAACTTATTAAGCTGTTGGCCTCAATATTATTTTTTGGCACCGAGTTCCCTAGGTTATAGGGACAGTCAAGTGCAACAGCTTAGCTGAAGATCACAGTTTTAAATAAAAGGAGATTTTTGAGAGACTGAAAAAAAAATACCCCAGCAAAGATGTTTGGAATTCGGCTATGACATTTCCAATGATGCTGCTATGGTCTTGGTAGCCCTGAGCTGGCATCTGTGAGACCAGAACAAGCTCAGGTAAAACTAAACTGAAGGGAGTCAGTATATGTCTTCCTCTTGACCTACTGAAGAGGAAAAGCAGATAAAACATATGGACAATGATCATCACTTTCCTAGCATTCAGGCCTTCACACTAATATTTCTGCATGTCTTTAAATCTGTGGGAATATTTCTCCATATTAGTCTTCCCTAACCATTTTTAATTAGTTGGCTTCTTTTAATTGATGTCCATTTTCATTGTAAAACAGATGAGCCTCCCTAAGTCTCTTGGCCGGATGGGAGGGCCAACCAGAAATGGGTGGTGATATCTTCTAATTCTCTTGAGACAGCAATGTAGACATGAAGCGGAGGTTTTCCAGTTATATTCGGTTATACCAGAACCATGTTAAAAAGATTAAAAATAAGCAGTTGGCTTTACTATCCTGCTGTATGTGAATTAACTCTGTGGTTGTACACTTCTTTGGTTTCCTGGATATTTATAATATCTAGTATATTTGCTTTTTAACATAATGGACATGTACCACAAAAGCATCTGGCATACATAGGCATACACTGGATTAGAAACTGATATTGACGTTAGTCTCTTTTAGTAGACCTAACATAGGAAGCTTACAATTCCCAAGGAGGAAAAATGAACATTTTATTAATAGAACACAATCCATGGGATATATAACAAAGTATTAAATTATGTGGAACTATATGGGCTAAAGGAATTCAGAGAAGGAATTGGTTATTGTTGACCAGAATGCTTCAAAAGAAGGAAGTACTTGAACTGGGTGTTTAAAAAACCTAAGAATTGGAAAAGGAGAGTGGAAATGAGGGGTAAGATGATGGTGAGTAGTTTGAGCCAAGGCAAAACTTCTCTTCCACAGTGGCAGAGCTTCAGGGTAATAGGTTTTGTGGCTCCTAAACTAGATTCTCACCTAAAAAACCATTAATAAGATTAAGTATTGGCTCAGTCCACATTGTGTGTAACTGAATTTAGTGTTAATTTTTCTTTTACTGATTTTAACCTTATTTATATAATTCTTTTCAATATTTCCATACCTGCAATGTTAGGGTCCAGTATTTTCTTAAACACCTTTAACTCATCTTTGCTTAGCAAGTCTTTAGCTTCTTAAATAAGTGACCAAACTGCCATACATATTGGTGGAATGCAAAATGGTACAGCCAGTTTGGAAAACTGTTTAGCACTTTCTTATAAAGTTGAATATACATGTACTATATGACCCAGCAAATCCACTCCTAGGTATTCACCCCAAAGAAGTGAAAGCGTGTGTTCACACAAAAACCTATACATAAAAGTTTATGGTGGCTTTATTCATAAACACCCAACCCTGAAAACAGTCCTTCAACTGGTGTATGGATTATCAAACTGTGGTCTATCCATACAATGGAATACTACTCATCAATGAAAAGGAACAAACTGCTGATACATGCAACAACATGGATGAATCTCAAATGGATTATGCTAAGAAAAAGAAGGCAGATTCAAAAGTCTCCATGCTACTAATTCCATTTACATGGCATTCTGGAAAGGGTAAAACCATAGGAATAGAGAAAAGGTCATAGTGATAGAGAACAGGTCAGTAGTAACAAAGGAATGAGGCTGGGCGGGACAGGTTGACTAAACATACAGAAGAGTGATGGAACTGTTCTGTATTCTGGTTGTGCTATACATTCGACATGATTATATGGATTTGACAAACTCATAGAACTGTACACTAAAAAGGATGAACTTTACTGTCTGTAAATTACACCTTGGTAAGCCTTACCGAAAAAAGTGGCCAGTGGTCTGATTTTCACAGCTCTGATATAATCACCTTACATTGATGCCCTGTTATAGTTATTTATATCTTTACATAGTAATAGCCTCCCCTCCTGGCGAGGTTTGGTTCATCATCCCTTGAAGGATTTTTTTTTAAATCCCTCATGTTTTGGGAGAGATGGCCAAAGCCTAATATTGATGGTACTATCTCTCTTTGAAACACAAGGTTTTGTGTGTAAATAAGGAACCAATATAGAGGGATTGGCTATTTCATATATGAATAGTGACTCTTTTGAGACACAGGTATGACATGATGGAATCCCTTCCAACTTCTCTGTTATGCAATGGACCTACTGGTTTTATAGAGTGTGAAAATTTGAATCCTTTAAACCAGTTAGCACATCTACTTTTCCAGATTTGAGTAAACTCTCTGGTCTACCTTCTCCAAACTTCTGCTTTGGCTGCTTCCAGGTTATTAAAGAAAAATCACAAAACTGGCCAAGTGGTCCAATAAAAAATCATTTGTTCTTCAATGATGCAAATAATCAATTTTTCTATGGTTTAAAAAGTTATTTGTATTTCATCTACTTCTAAAATGGATTTGAAATGGCTCATCTTTAAAGCAGATATTCTGAAATTTATTCATTTTGCTAGGTTGCAGTCCCAATTCCATATCCTTCACTTTGGTAGAACAATCTCTCTCTATCACCTTGGGCAAGTCACTTGCCTCTTTCTGGTCTCAAGTTCCTCTTCTCAAGAGTGACGGAGTAAAATTCTGAAAAATCTTTGTGTCGGTGGTCTTTAAGCCCTCTTTAGGTTCCCTTCTATTACATTTATCATACTCTATTTAATTATTTATTTACCTATTCATCTTCTACCTTAGAGTAGAAACTCCATGATGGTAGGGACCTTGCGTCTCTTATTCACTTGTATCCTTGACAGGCAGGAGGCACTTGTATAGTATTTGTTGAATAAACGAGTAACTGAATGGCACCAGCCATCTCTAATTGACATGATTCTGCTGCTGACTATGTGCTTATACCATTCCGTATTTTAAATTAAATAAAATATCTGTGGAAATAGCTTAACTAAGTATAATCAATCTGCAAAAATAATATTGATAAGGAAAGGCAAAGTTATTGCTGTCACAATTATTTTTAGTTTTAGTGTATTTGAATGATATGGCAAAATGTCTTCTTTAGCACATTGTATATTTGCCTCTTTCTTTTGCTTGGGATGTAACCAGGTGCCAGCTCCTTCAAAGGAGTGTTTTGTACAGTTTTTATTGTGTCTCATCTTAATTGATATCCAAATAGCGCCCAGGTATGAGGTTGGTAGTCTCTTGACATGTGAATAAATATAATTGCTCCTTGGGATGGAAAATCTAAGATGGCAGATACTATGGGATTTTAAATTTAAGTCTATATTTGCAACTATTTGAGGATATTGATTGACTTTTTAAACTAATTGTAACCACTGGATCAGGGACTAGCATTTTAAAAGTAGGTTTCTGGAAGAATATAAATATGTGACTATTAAATAGAGTTTAATTTAAAGAGGTTCTGTGTTGTATAGAGATCTTTTAACTTTAGTTAAAGTTGAAGTGTCTTAATTTATATATTAGATACTGATGCCATTGTCGAAGTCTAGTTTCTCCGTTTACAGTAGTTCTTCATTCTTAATGGGATTTGAGGTCAGCACTGAACAGTGCCCGGGAATCCCAAGAATTTCCCCTAGAAAACGAGAGTGCCAGACATGCAGAAGAAGGTCAGCAGTACCGTTTGGCAAAATAATGTTTCGCTCTTAGCTGGCAGCAGTGTGCCAGGTTCATTTTGGAAAACAGTGGCTCACAAAAGGATTTTCTTTTTCTCATTGTTTTTTTTTTTCCCTTTTCCATTTTTAAACCACTTTCCCTTCCCAATGCAAAAGTCCTTTTAGCCAATGCTCTCTGAAAACACTTTTATTTAAAGAAAAATATAGTCACTATGCCACGTTTCCCAACAGGTCGTGCTTCCTATAGCCCCTCTAGGTTGGGTCACCTGCTGAATCTTTTGAGTACAGGTTGTAAGTGTGTAAGGGCATGAGTCTGGGGCAGGAGTAGTTAAGTGAATAGAGGTTCTTTGTCCCAATGAGAAAGAAACTCCTGTCATATCCTGAAGCCAGTGAAGTTCCCAATTAGTGCAAGTTCCTAGTACGACATGTCATGATTTTACTTTAGGATCTACTATTAAAGTTCTACTCTGATTTTTGTGGCTTATGCTTTCCAAAAATGCATTCATTCTTTTGTTAACAATAATTTGTTCAGTGCCTCCTGTATCTCAGACACTTTCTGGGTCCTGAGGATGCATCAGTAGACAAAATGGGCAAAACGCTTTCTCCCTCATTGCTTTCTGTTATCATTACAACCCTGGGAAGCCAGGAAGACTTTTAGGTAGCATTCCCACTAGCAAATGAGAGAGAGTTTGTGAATTTCCTCTGAGGTTACATATGAAGTTATTGGCAAGATTAGAACTGGAAACCAGATCCTTGTGCTTCCAGCTAACTGTGCCATGAACTACACCAGAAGAGACCTCTAAGGTAGGAGAGTGGTGATTAAGGGATGCTTTAAATTGGTGCCTGTTGCATTTGTCCTTGGACTGTGACCTTCCTAAGGGCACTCACAGCTTGCCTTTGAGAAACGACCTGCCATTTTCAAACAGCATCAAGGCGAGTCAATTAGACGGAAGGATGGGGAGCAAGGTATTGGGTTTTATATTTTCTTTTTGTGTATTTGGAAAGGAAAAAAATTATGATTCAGAGAGGTGTAAAATGAAAACAGTTTTCTCAAACTCTTATGTCTGTTGAGACACTACTAATCAGAGTGACTTTTTCTCCCCCATCTCTTTTTTTATTATTATTTTTTTGGAAGGGGAGGGATGACCCTGCTGGGTTTTGGAGTATGCCTATAGCAGCTTTTAGCAAATCACAGTCCCAGCAGTAGGTTCAGCTTTGAAGAAAGATTTACAAATCTCTCACTGCTTTATAAATATCTGCATTTATATCTTAAAGAAGAGGAAGAAAAAGCCCCTCACGGTTGGTCTCAGCCTCCTTGCCCTCCTCCCCTTCCCACTTCCCCTTTTCTTGCTTTCCTCTTTCAGAAATTAAAGATTGTGATGTGTGCAGGAAATGAGGGTCTATAAAATTGTGATAAAATGTTCCTGCAAAATTGCCTTTGAATTTTCGCCTTGAATTGCAGGCGAAATGAAATTGTTCGCTTTCAGCATTGCTTTGTTTTTGACCCCTTTTTGTGAATTCTCAAAGGAAAGAAACATATTCCCATCTTTTATAGTAATCAAATTTATCTGGCATCTCTCAGCCTCTTGAATTACTTATGCTAGAGTTGGCCAGCCTCAGGAAGGCTGTGGCTGGTTTATTTATTTATTGTTCTAAAGTGAGGGTTTTTGACATGAGGTCCCCACATCATCCTAGGGGAGCATTGGAGAAAAATCGAAAGTGCTTTCTGACATGGCGTGTACTATGTATCCATGTGCATACATATTGTAAAGGTAAAAGACATCCATCTAGTGAGAAATAATAGGGGAATTTCATGATCATAAGTCATGGCTATTTAATATTTTCACGTGAGAAGGAAAATGTCCCATGTCATTCACGTAAAATTATATGTAAAAACCAAAAAAAAAAAAAAAAAAAAAAAAAACCTGGGGAAAGGCTTTGCGTTTGCACTAAGGCTATAATGAGAATAAGTTGTAAACCTGTTTAGTAACTAGTTGGTTTTAACAAATATGATTTCTGTGAGTAACAGGTGATTTTAACACCTTGTAACTGGGGAGGCAAGTGTAATATGATTCTCTCTTTCACGTTAGAATACAGGGGTCAGAGACTGACCACATCTGTCACCTGCAGGAGCATTCTGTCAAGACTAGCCTTGCCTAAGACCCTGAGTTCTCCTGTAACATGACTCATTCTTTCTTTTTACTTCTGGTCCCTCGTGTCTATACTCATAAAATCAGAGGCTGTAGGTGTAAACTGGCAGAAATCAGATTTGAGTTTCTAAACTAAATCTTTCTTATGTGGAGAAAATAAAATAAAATACACCTCTCAGGGAGAATACACAAACAGTACTTTTTAAAACTTCACTGGGCTCAAGTTAAAAATTAGCTGAGGGAAATTAGTTTTTGAAGCCCTCATGAATTCCTCACACATTCTTTATTTAAACTTATGCTTAGAAAACTTTAGGTTGAACATCTTTCGTGCTTATAAATTTCTAAATTGCAGTGCGTTAACTCTGAAAAGCTCTAAATAGTTATTTCACTTTTTTCTATGATTTTCTCCAAAATAGGCAAAATATGTTTGTCACAGTCTGCAAAGTCTACAAAGACTTTCATTGTTTTTCAGGTTTATTACTAATAAAATTTCTTAAATGAGAACTCACATAAGAATTTCTTTAAAACTATTCATATTTATCAGTAAAAGTCTATATAAGTTTAAATATATATATATAATGAAGACCCTTAGGATAAGGTATGCTATGTGCACTTTGAGCCTCTTTCAAATATTGTTTACTTCTGCGGCATTGTGAGGATTTCAGAATCAGTAGAATAAGGGTTAGTGTGCAAACCACCCTCTTAACAGATAGGCATCTATATGTGTATCTGCATCTTAGAACAAATTTTAGGATTAAGCACAAAGTCAGCAAGCGCAACGTTAAGTGGGAATGTTTGCGTTCAGTTAATTAGCTTATTTAACATTAGATTTGCTTTATAAATATTTATTTTAACAATCATTTCCTATGACTTGATTTCCTATTACTTTAGGCAGCCAAAGGAATCAGCTAACCCACCTGTCACATTTCATTTTTGATTAAAAAAAGAAAAGAAAATGGTTTTCCAAGAAGATCTAAATGCAAAAGCATAAGTTTTCATTGCATTTCTCGGGGATCTACAAAGATCAAGAGAATATAGCATCTTTATGAACCACGTATAATAGACCAGTGGCTTGTATTTCAGTTTCTCCTTTTCCCTTATTGAAAAGAAAATCTTTAACTTTTACATAAATACTTTAATCCACAGATTCTTAATTGTGGCAGTCAGGGAACAGGAATGATCAATATTTATTGGAAATAACTTTAAATAACAGTTCTTTTCTTCTGTCCCCTCGGAGAAGGCAGCACAAATAATTCTCTGGTTCGGATACAGTAATTTAAATGTGTCCAGTTTTGCAGTGGTGCCTATGAATCAATTTAGCGTGGGTTTGTTCACATCTGAAGAAAAGTTAAATGCTGACTTTGAAAGTAAAGAAATGTTCCATAGATATCCTTTGCTTTCAAAAAACACACGTTTGACTGTGATCCTTAAAAGCTTTTATTGAACTATTTTCTTTTTCTGTCTGCAAAATTCACAAAGGGCTTTTCGATAAGCCCTCGTCATATTTTCCCTAGTTTGTCCTATTTTCCTTAGGGGAATAAACAGCAACAGTGTTCAATTTCCCATTCTGAATGTACATGCAAACATAGGGAGCTTTTATTACAAGGAAAGAAATCAAATCATTGTCACCCAAAGTGCTAATTATGTCTGATAAATGTAGGGCATACACTTAATGCAAAGAGAGCTTAAGAAATGATACACCTTCTGTAATTACAGTGACCAACCCAGCGCCATCAATCTAAATTTTTTTTCAATCCATGTTCATTTGGGTGGCTTTATTTTTATTAAATGGCTTTCTTCAGCTTCAACAGACCCACTTGCTGCTAATAGGGAAAGTCACCTGAAGTAGTTTGGAAGTGCACAGGAGAAGAAGGCGCGGTCCGTGCTCCACACCCCGGAGGCGTGGGCTCAGTGAAGCTAGCTGCACCCGAGGACAGGAAGAGTGCCGTGCGCCTCCCAGCCGGGCCCTGGAAGCTGCAAACTGAGAAGACAGCGTGCAAAGCATTCTTTGCTTGCCTAATGAATTTGTGTATCCAGTTAACTAGAACTACTGTATTTCCATTTCAGGGGCACCTGAAATCCCCCACAGCTGACCACAGGCCCCTGAGCCCCCTCTCGGGGGATGTTAATGGCCTTGTGAGTAGGCAGGCTGTCCTCGGAAGTTCTGATGATAGCATTGAGGAATTACTTCTCTTCCTCTGTTTTTTCTTCATGAAAGAAAGCCACTATTCTTCTCAGAGCCACCCTGTCCGTGACCTCTAATAGAACCCGACACCCTTATACTAATGAAATGAAAGTAGGTTTTAATCAGACTGAAGGGAGTTGATTTTCTCTGAAGCTGCTTCAGGGTCCCTCTCCTCCCAGAGTCTTCCCGCAGAGAAGGTTGTCTCTCACATACATACGGATCTGGCTGCAGAGGATGTTGCTCTGGAGTGAATTCATGCCTGTCCTGGCAGAATATGATGCTCAGGTTTTTGTTTGGCCATATCACCTCTCTGGGTTTCTGACTATTAAATGCATGAGCAGCCTGGGTGCCTGCAGCAGTGACCATGAGCATCAGGGCAGACTTTTCTCATCATCCGTGAAATCCAACCAAATCTTCCTTTTTTTTTTTTTTTTTGCTTTTTTCCTTCTTCTTTCCTTCTTTCCCAGTCTCTTCTTAACTCTTTCTTAACTGCTCTCATGTTTCTCTCTTGCTATCGTTGCTTTCTGTTTCACTTTAAATTTGTAACAAAAAAACATTAGTTCTAAAAATTGTATTTTGAAGACAGTAGAGCAGCTTAAATTCTTTCGTTTTCTCTTGATTGCCTATCCTAGAATCTTTGTGGGTATGGGGGAAAAATTAGTGCTACCGGATTTTTTTTTAAAGTTCATGTTAAATTTGCCTTGTCCATTTGTTTTTACTGTTTTGTCAGAATTCTAAAGCTGGGATTCAAAGTTTTGGTTGTTGTACAGTTATGCAAATAGGTAAATCTAGAACTAAGATGTAGTTTTAGGTAATAGTTTCATGTAGTCTTAGTTAATTATTTTTGTACTAAAATTTCAAATTGCCAATTTGCTTACAACTACTCAAATTTTTTTTTAAGTGGCAGAAGTTTTGACATCATTTTTATGAATAGCCTGAATATTTAGGCTATTCAGTTGGGTTCTGGTTTACATAGGTGGGATGATAGGTCATAAAAAAGATTCTTAAATGAAGAATGTTAGGATTTCCATTTTAGCCTAGAAAATTCTCAAAACATGAGAAATATTATAAAAAACTTTCCATGAGTTTAAAAGACTAGTCTTTCCTCAAGTTCATATATTCTACTTGAATTATAAGGGTCTAAGAATAGGGGTCAGAAGAATAAATGCAACATTAATTGTGATATCATACTTGCATTATCACAGTAAAAGTTACATCTACTTCTCAGCGATGTGGTAATCAGCTTTAAAAAAACTAAATAAAAGTTTATTTCACAAAGCCCAATTCCTAAAAACAATGAAGAAATTCTACACTTTGTTTTCTTAATTATACAGTTTGTTGTTGTTAGGCATAAGTCATATATTAAAATATTAGGAATAATTCCACTCATAGGTATATGCCTAAGAGAAATAAAAACATGTCCACACAAAATCGTGTATGTGATTCTTCACAGCAACATGGTTCATAATAACCAAAAGGTGGAAACAACCCAGATGTGTGGCTGATGAATGGATAAACAAAATGTGATATATCCTTACAATGGAATATCAGTTGGCCATGAAAAGGAATGAAGTACTGATACTTGGATAGACTTTGAAGATATTATGCTATGCAAGTGAAGCTAGTAACAAAAGACCACATAATATATTCCTCCACTTATATGAAATGTCCATAATAGTCAAATCTTTAGAAACAGAAAGTAAATTAATAGTTGTCTAAGGCTGGGGGGATGAGAGGATTGGGGGGAGATCCTCTAAGCGGTACGGATTTTCTTTTGGGGGAGATGAAAATGTTCTAAAATTGTGGTAATGGTGGC
The DNA here is from genome assembly GCA_026826555.1 of Tolypeutes matacus. Taxonomy (NCBI): domain Eukaryota; kingdom Metazoa; phylum Chordata; class Mammalia; order Cingulata; family Chlamyphoridae; genus Tolypeutes; species Tolypeutes matacus. The sequence goes on along the minus strand of JAKSZT010054017.1, from coordinate 3,614,258 downwards.
ATAGCTCTGTAAGCATACTAAAAGTCATTGAATTTGTATAAATTAAATAGGCGAGTTGTTTGGTATGTAATTAATCTCAATAAAGCTGTTACCAAAAAAATTGTGACCTGTATGTTTAGTTTATATTCTAAGACCCAATGCCAAAAAGAATCTGACTACTTTTGAGAAAGAAAACTATTTTTTTCTTTTTTGAGAAAGAAGACTATTATTTCTTTATTTTTATTTTTTTAAGATATTTTGGCTAGAGTGAAATTTCTGGCATGACACTCTAGCTAATATATTATGTATATTGGTATTCTATTCTAGGACTTGAATTTTCTTATAACAGAAATAATTTATTTTGTGAATGAATCTCTGCAAATAATTTCTTTATGTTGCTATGACATTTTGATATAAGTTATGCTTGAAATTTAGGAAGTGTGAGAAAAGAAATCAGAATCTGAGCCTATTGTTATTTTTTAAAAATTTATATCTACTAAGCCTTTTACATTTAAATTTGCATATAGTTAGAATAGTTTAATTTTTTTTACTTTTTTGCATATGAAATACAGCATATATTCAGAAGAGCATATAAAACATATATTTAGTTTATTGAATAAAAATTGAGCAAACACCCATGTATCTACAACCCAGATTAAGGAACACCACATTCTTTGCTGCATCCTCAGGAGGCCCTGCGAGGTCTTTCCTAATTCCAACCCTTCCTTCTTCCCCAAAGATAATCCTCATCGTGCCTTTCAAGATAATTATTTTCTTGCATTGCTTTAAAAATTTACCACATATGTATGTATCTTTAAAGAACATAATTTAATTTTGCCAGGTTTTGAACTTTATATATATGGAAAAATTTGTTATGTATTATTTGTTACTTGTTTCTTTAACTCAACATTATGCTTAAAGACAAGGGTCAGCAAACTTACTCTTTAAAGGGCGAGATGATAAATATTTTCAGCTTTTCAGGCCATTGGATTTCTGTGGCAACTACTCAGCTTTACTGTTGTTGGGTGAAAGTAGCCGGAGACAATACATTTAAAAAATGGGCTTTGCCTATGTTCCAGTAAAACTTTATTTAAACAAAAACGGGCCATATCTAGGGCTGTTGTTTTCTTGCCCTGGATTTAAGAGATTAGATGGCTGTAGCTCATTCATTTCATTATTGCATAGTATTCCATTATATATTTATACCAAAATGTATTTATCCATTCTATTCTTGATGGACATTTGGGTTATTTTCAGTTCAGGATTATATTATGGTACTGTAGAGAAATAGAACCAACAAGATAGATATATATATATATATATATATCTATCTTGTTGGAAACACAAGTTGGAAACTCAGTGAAAGTGACATTGAATTCCCCGGGAGAAGGGGGCTGGCTGAAATAAAGATAGAAATTCTTCTTTAAGGCCTCAACTTATTGGCTGAGGAGACTCCTTTCATTGCTGAAGGCAATCTCCTTTGTTGATTGCAGATGTAACCAGCCATAGTGCAATTGACTAAGGATTTAAATCCATGAAATACCCTCACAGTAACAATTAGGCCAGGGCTTGCTTGACCAAACAACTACGTGCCATAGCCTAGGCAAGTTGACACAGGAAATTAACCATAACAGGGATCTTACCAAAAAACACCACTAGTAGTGCAAATGAACAAGAATTTCTCTAGAGCATGTACCTAGGAGTGGTAATACTGGGGTATAGGGTGTGACATCTTCAGCTTGATTTTTTTAATTTATTAGAGACATAGATTTACAGGAAAATCATGCAAAAACTACAGAGTTACTATATACCCTCTTCACATAATTTTCCCTATTATTAGCTCTTTGCAGTAGTATGGTACCTTTGTTACAAGTGATAAAACAATATTATTATAATTATGCTATTAACTATAGTCCATAGTTTGGTTCTTAAATGTCAAGTGGTTTTTCAAAGTGATTTTTTTTTTTTCAATTTCTAGTCCCACAAGCAGTGCTTTAGAATTCCTAGGAACCTAGGAACCTAGGGATTCTAAGGTTCTAAGGTTACTGAACACCTTCCTTAATACTTGGTAATGTCAGAATTTTAAATTTTGGCCAATCTGGGATAATGGTATCATGTTGTGGTTGCTCTTTGCATAAATGTGATTATTAATGAGATTGTGTGCTTTTTCATATATTTATTCCCTTTTTAAATAACCTTTGGTTAGATTTATTAATCATTTTCAAAAACTTTTATCATAAATGGCATTTTAAAATTTTATTTTCTAACTGATTATCATCGCTGATATATAGAAATACAACTTTTGAATATCAATTTTGTACGACAAAACTTGCTGGAGTCTCCTATTCTAATAATTTGTCACTAGACTATTTTGCATTTTCTATATTTATAATTATATTACCTGGGGATAATGACAGTTTAGCTTCTTTCTTTTGAATCCTTATATGTGTCTTTTTCTTGTCTTATTGTGTTGACTATGATCTCTAGGATAATGCTGGATACAGGTGCTGGTAATGAGCATCCTCATCTTCTTTCTGATTTCAAGGGGAAAAGCAGGCAGTATTCTATCATTAAATATGATGATTGCTGGAGAGCAGTTTTAGGGGTAGCTATCCTTTGTGTTATTTTTTTTAAATCCTTTTAACTCTTAGATTGCTAAGACTTTTTCTTTTCTTCCTTTTTTTTTAGATTTTTGAAACCATAAATGTGTTATTGAATCTTATTTTAGGGGCAACTTACTGAAATTATCACATAATTTTTCTTTTTAATCTATAAATGTGATGAATAAATTAATTCATTTACTAAACTTAAAATAATATTACATTCCTTATATAAAGCCACATTAATTATAATGTTCTTTTTATACTGCTAAAATTGGTTAAATAGTAATTTTTCTTAGGACTTTTACATCTATGTTTATGATTGAGATTGACATATAATTTTTCTTTTCTGTACTGTCATTATTAGGGGTTGACAGGTAAAGTTGACCTCAGAAAAAGAATTAGGGCAGGATGTTCCACTTTTTCTATTTTCTGGATTATTTCGCATAAGACTGTTTTGGTTTGGTTTTGTTCTTGAATGTATGACAGAACTCATTGTGAGACCATCTGAGACTGAAGGAGAATTTTTGAATACTAATCCAATTTTCTCAATTGTTGAAGGACTATTAAGATATATAGCCCAGTTTGTTAAGTTTTCTAATAAATTTTGTGTGTAATTTAAAGGTTTAACTATGTTAAGGTAATGTTTTTATAACATTATCTTTTTAATGATTGCAGCATCTATAATCATGTTCTACTTCATTCATAATATTACTTTGTTTTAGTGCCTTTTTCATTTTCTTGATATGCATGACTACATGTTTTACAATTTCATTATTCTTTTCAAAGAGTCAGCTTTTGCTTTTGTGATCCATATTTCTATTTTACTAATTCAGTTTATATCTTTATAATTTTTTTCCTTCCACTTTCACATACTTCCTTTTTTGCTAATTTTAGAAGCATTTTTAGAATATTTGGAAATAGATGATTAATTAATTTTCATATTTTTCTGAATATTCACATATGAAGCCATACATTTCCCTCAATGTACTGTTTTAGCTACATCTCATAAGTTTGACTGGTAGTATTTTAAATTATCATTCATTTCTAAATGCTTTCTAATTTGTATTCAACTTGCTTGTTGACCCGTGGGTTAATTTGAACTGTCTTTTAATTTCCAAACTTATTTTGATTTTCTATTTTTGTTTAATGATTTCTAGTTAAATTAAGTTGTAATCAGAGAACATGCACTGTATGATTGCAGCTCTTTAAAATTTGTTGAGATACTTTATGGGGAATTTTTATAAATGTTTTATGTGTACTTGGTAAAATATATATTCTACAGGTGTAGGTATATTATTCCCTATAGGTTAATAAGTCAACTTTGTTAATCCCATTATGTAAATCTTCTCCATCCTTATTGATTTTTGTCTGTCCATCCCATAATTACCAAGAAATGTGTGAACTGAATTTTTATCATTATGAAGTGAATATCTTTATGAATGCATTTTGTTCTAAAATCAGTTATGTTATTAATATAGTTATACCATTTTTCTTTTGGTTGATATTTTCTTGTTATATCTTTTTATATTTCTAGCATCAAATTTTTGTGTCCTTATGTTTTAGATGTGTCTCTTGAAAACATCACATACATGGATTTTGTTTGTATCCACTTTGACAATGTTGTTTTTTAATTGGAGCTGCTTGTTCATTTTATTTAATTTAATCAGTGTTAAATTTGAGTTTAAATTTACCATCATATTTTGTATTCTCCATTTGTCTCCCCAGCTATGTATTTATCATTCTATATTTTCTTGTCATCTTTTGATTTAATTATTTTTGTCATTGCATTTATTTATTCTCTTAGTTTTGACATTATACATTCTGTTTTTATTCTTTTATTGATTTTCCTAGAAATTGATGCAAATATACTTATCAAAATCTGAAGGTAATTGATACCTTTATACTTTATCAAGACAAAAGAATTTTGAATATTTTAACTCTATCAACTCTCTTTCAAACCTAGACCATTTTATTAGCATGTGCTTAAGTTTTTTTTTTCAAATTGTTATTAATAGTCAACATTTGCTTAAATCAATCCTCATATTTACCTCTTTCTTTTATTTTTTCATATATCTCAGAACTTCCTCCTGGGAGTATTCCTGCCTTTTCCTGAATTATTGTTTCATTTAGTACAGGGTCTTCTGGTGGCAAACGCTCTCAGTTTTTATTTGTTTGAAAAATATATTTATTTCCTCCTCACTCTTTTTAATGAGTATGACTCCATTTTCTGAAGTTTGACTGCTGACAGTTTTTAATCCTCAGCCATTCCTCTTCACCTCTGCTACATATCTGGGCTGCTGATATGAAAGCCTGGGTGCTCTCTCATTTCATGCTTCTGGGGAATTCATACCAGGGAAAATCTATCCATGTGTGGGAACCTTTACCCCAGCCTCAAACCCTAAACACAATTAAGGTCCAGGTCAGCTTCCTTTCCTTACTCTCTCAAGTCATTTTGGACTATCCTTAATTATGTCCTCACCAGAAAGTCTCAATTGTGTAATTAATAAAACTTTCCATACCCTTTTGGTGTGTGTATAGCAACATCAGTCTTGACATACAAGCCAATTTTTAATGAGGGTTCATCTTGTTTGCAGGATGGTTAAAACACTCTCAAAAAGATATTTTCTCTTGGCTTAGAATTCTAGTTTTATAAGTATTTTCTTTCATCATAATGAAGACATCATTCTACTGTCTTTTGTCTTCCAGGTTCACTATTGAGATGTCATATGTCCATCTAATTGTTACTCCTTTGAATGTAATGTGTCTTTTAATTTTTTTCTGGCTGCTCTTATTTTTCTTCATTGTTATGGTGTTCTATGGTTTCACTAATGATGTTTTTAGATGTGTATTTCTTTCTTCCTTTTTTGTTTAACACTGCTCAGAATTGGAAGTGCTTCTTGAACTTTGAAAAAAAACTGTTATCTTTCTTCACTTCTAGAAAACTCTCTATCATTATCTCTTCAAATATTGCCTCTTTTCCATTCTCTCTATCCTCTTTCTTGAATTCCCATCCAATATGTGTTAGCCTTCTCACTCTATCATCCCATGAATTTTCTGTAGTATCCTTCTTTTTCTTCCTTTCTGTGCTGCACTCTGGATAATTTCATTTTACTCATATTCCCATTTACTTATTTTCATTAGCTGTGTTTAATCTGTTAAAGTCATATATTGTGGGGTTTTTTTTATTATTTCACTTAGTGTAGTTTTTATTTCTAGAAATTCTATTTTATACTTTATCAAATCTGTTAGGACACATTTTATATTCACTTGCATATATTTTTAAGCTTAATTTTTATTTTTCATATCTTGTTAAGCATAGGCATTTTATAATCTATGCCTAATAATTCAGAGTTGCAGGTCACTTTCTGTCATCTGTCCTTTTCTCTTTTCTTTTCTAATGGTGCCATTTCTCTTACTTGAATATTTGTTAGTCTGTGGTGCTTATTATCCTTGAAAATAATTATCTGTCAGTATTTTATGAGGCCTAGAATAAAGTGACTCCCCCCATAGAGGATGTGAGTTTGCTTTAGCCAGGCACTGGGAGAATTAACCTCCAAGACCAACCTAACTTGAATTCTTGGCTCTAGATTTTTTTGGATTACATAGTTCATGTGAATTTAGTCTGCAAATCCAGGTAAGGACAGCTTTTTGCTACAAATTTTCATTAGCCATTTTTTTCTCTCTGCTCTCCTTAGTGCCCAGGAAACTCTAATTCATTCCCCTGAAAATGAAGAATGGCTGGGTTGTTTTACTTCTGGCTTACTCTTATTCTGAGGGTATGAGACTTTGAGAATCTGGTTTAAACTGAAGTTTGCTTGCTTTGGGAAAATGCCATTAAGGCAAAAGAAACTTTGATGCTGCTTTCCTCTGTTGGTTTCTGGTTTCTCTGATATTTTGTACTAGTAAATTTTTATTATCTATCAGATCTTTGATTATCTTAAAAAGTGACTTTTAAAAAATCCAGCATCATTTGTGATTATTTTCAATGGCGGATTCCAATAACCTAGGGCTTGCCATACTCTCAAAAGAAGTTTTAAGACTGATTTTTAAAAGAGGTTCTTATTTGATCTACCAATTCAGATTGTAAATAGCAAACCTTGTTCAGTGCCAAGGACAGAAGCTACATGATCAGAGCCTACCATTATAAGATCCTGACAACAACTTGGCAAACCATTAATTCTTACAATGAGTGGTTATGGTCATTTTTCTCATTGTAAAGCTGAGCAAACTAAGGAACAGATGAGTAACTTGCTCATTGTCATCCCCCCCCCCTTTTTTTAAGTTAGAGAGCTGTACTCAAATCCAGATCTGTCTGATCCACTACCTTGTTCCCAATCCTACATATATTTCCTCTTACCAAATTCAGAATTACTCTAGTTCCCCTTTTATTTTTACCTCTTTGAATTGGTTTTTGGACTCCTATGAATTATTTCTGCACACAGCCCCAGTAGATATGAACTGGTGTTCTTGGGGCTAGCCCAGCTATCTGCCTTTCGCCCCAGAAATTTGAATACTAACCATTAGGAAAGTTTAGCTATGTTCCAAAGAGTCTAACTAGTTAGAAAATACACGGCAATAGAGATGCTGACCCAGTCTCTGTGAGTAACCATTAAAGTCTATATATGATAGAATAAAAACAAGTTTAAGACTTTTCCTTAATATAAAATTTGTACCATATTCATTCCAGAAAATCAGAATATATAAATGAGGAAATCCAAGAATATAGAGACCACCAATAATCAAACCTAGTCAAAGAGAATCACTTGGAAATCCTCCCAAACTCCCTATGTCTATACACACCCTCGATGTTCACATTTATATCTAAGCTGGGATCATGCCACGCGTGCTGCTTTGTTGCTATTCCTTGGCTGCATTGTATCATGTGCCTTAATTATAATTATATGTTGAGTAGGGAACAGTATAGATTGAGACTAAAGCCAAAAAGTCAGAAAGCCTTTTTTAAGATATAGTAAGCTTCACTTTGAAAACAGTATATAATATGGCATATTTTTCTAACTATTTTCTATTATGCAGTAAATCAGTACCTCTGGAATGTCATTGTAAAGAGAGAACACTTGTTCTCTCTGAAGCAGAGATATTTATGGTGGTTAACATAGAAAGTATTGTCCTGTGTCTTTAAGGGCTATTGCGCTACTTTGTTCCTGTTGATTTTTTCCTGTTGAGTATAGCAGTTATTTCAAAGCATGTAACGTTGAAAATGATAACCATAAAGTCCAAATGAAAAGATATTTTCATCTAGGGGACTTTTTAATGCCCCCTTAAAAGCCCAGAAGAATTTGCTTTTATTTCCATTAAAGATTTGAAAATCAGAAAATGTTAAAGGGCAAAGTTACCCACCCTAAGAGTGGAAGTGATTTTGGAGGGCAAGGGCTGATTGGTGCAGAGGTTAGTATGCTTCTATTCAAGAAGTTATAAACAACCTTGGAAGCCTTAGAATGGAAATTGTCCAACAGAGTGACAAGTAAAACCATAATATTCTCATTGTACATTAGTGAACTGCTGTGTAGTTTTTAAAGTTCTTTCTCATGCACAAATTTTTCTTGACCTAACTACACAATTTATAAGAGGTGAACTTGGACATGCCATTTAATCTGTCTGAGCCTTTTTCATTACTTGAAAAATTAGTAGTTTAGCTTATTTCAAGGTATTTATTATTATTAAAAGAGTGTGGCAGTGGGCACCACCCACATATATCTTTGTACACTTGATTCTATGTGTATAATATATACATTGTGTTTATTTAGGAATATATATGAACAGGCCTAGAGTTTTCTTCCTCCCCCCCCCCCCCCCCCTTTTTTTTTTTTTTTTTTTTTTTTTGTCTTCTGCTTTTCTTGATTTGATCTGGGAAAACTTTAATCTTTTTCTAATCTATATGTTGTTTCAGTAATTTTTGAATTATTTATTCCTTGAAGGTTGGTACAACCAGTGTAGCCATTTGTCCTGATTTGCCTGAAACAGTCTCTATTCAGCATGCTGTCCCAGCTCAGTTATTAGCAGCAGCATCTTTCACTCTTCATAGCATCCAGTTTGGAAGATAAATTAAATGGAACTCTTGGGATGAATCACTTATAAAATTGGCTGATCCTGAGGGATTTGGCAGTATAGCTCTTTCACAACTTTTTCAATTTCTCCTATGGTTATTGTATATTTAGGTTTTATGTTTAACTACTTTTTGAGCAAATTTGGAAATTTATATATTCTCCAAAAAATCCTTTCAAATGGCTTTGAAATTTATCAGTATACAATTGCATGAACCACTGCTTTCAAGTCTCTTCTAAGTGTTATCTCATGTTGCTTCATGCATATCTGTAGATATATCCCTTTTCTATTTCTTTATATTAATTTTGTCTTTTTCCCAGATATTTGTTTATTTTATAGATTTGCTGGAAGAACCAAATTTTCATTTAGTGTATCAAATTTAGTATATTTTGGTTTTCTGTTTCATAAATTTCTGCTTTCTTTGTTGTTATTTTCTTTTACTAGCTTTTTTAATTAAACATTCAGTTAATTTTTCAATCTTTTTTATTTTCTATGAAATACCATTTAAACTATAAATCTTCCTCTGAGTACTACTTTGACCACATCACTTAGATTTTGAGGTGTTTATTCTCATTGTCTCACCTCTGATCAGTTTGTAATTTCCGTTTTGATTTTACAAACGGCTTTATATGTCAATAAATGTACATCTTCATTACTTTAAATTTCCTCATAGCATTTAATTAAAAATACACACCATACTTTTAAAATCCATAATCTAATTTTGGAAATTTATGCTTTTTCCAATCTTTCACCATAATAAACAATGTTAAAAATGAATATATGTATTCACTGGTTTATTAATTAATTGGTTTAAAATAAAATTTTAGGAGTGTAATTTCAATCAAAGTATATGCCAACTGTTTTAATCCTTTAATACACATTTCAAAACTACCCATCAGAAAGATTATATAAATTTTCAAACTTTCATCGTGAGTACATGAAAATGCTCATTTCCTCAAATCCACAACTACACTGAGAATTTCTTCCTTTAGACTTTAAGAAAATGAGTTAGAATTTCTTTCATAGAGTCTAGGGTATATACCTCCCTAAGGACTTGCCATTGCATCCAAAGCTGATAGGATCAGAAGAGGGAATGAAATCATGGGACTGAAATGTCAGCCCCAGAAGGACCCTGAAAACTCATCTCATGATTTTAGCAGCTTTATTTTTACATATCAGGAAATTAAACCAAATGGCTTTTAGGTGCCTTTTTATTTTATTTTATTTTTTATCTTTTCCTATATTAAAAACAAAATTCTCAAGTAAATGCTCTCAAAGCATTATCAATTAGTGCTTTTTAAATACTAGCTGTCTTATTTATTTTTATAAAGATAAAACATGACATATGTATACATCCTCCTATTGTTACCATGTATTTATTGAGTGATAGGAAAAAGATTATGAGTGCTTAGAATAAAAGTTAATGCTTAAAGATATTCATTTAAATGGAATGAACAAGAAAATATATTCTACCTATTCTTTTCTAAGCAATTTTGTTGAGATATATTCACATATCATAAAGTCCATCTAAAGTGTACATTCAGTGGCTTTTGGTATAATCAGAGTTGTGCATCCAACACTGCAATCAATTTTAGAGCATTTTCGTTACTCAAAACAAAAAAACAAACAAACAAAAAAAAACCCTACAACTTTGCACCTCTAAATAGAAAAATAAGCAGAATTTTAGCAGCAAGGCCTTTCTGTTCACCAGGGTCCCTTGCTGCTTGACTAAAATCCATCCTCTTAGGGAGTAGATGTAGTAGTTGAGTGCCTGCTTCCCACGTGCAAGGTCCCAGGTTCAATCCCTGGTAATTCCTAAAGGAAAAAAACAATCCATTCTCTTAACCAGATGAGATTCTCAGGCAAATTTAACAGTAGACCCTGTTCTTCACCCCTACTTTCTCCAAACTGTGGTCAATTTATCCTGAAAAGTAAGTCAGGTATTCAGCACTATGCAGTTATTGATTCACTCATTCCTCCATTAAATAAGTCTTGATGACCTTTGTTCCAGAGCCTGCTGTAGTTTCTGTGAAGAACAACATTAAATCACACATATAAACCCTGCCAGTGGATATCACCCATACTTGTGTGCTGTTCTGTGGAACACACAAAAAGGAGAGCCCCTAACTACTTGGGGAGGCTGAGGGCAGCATCGCAGAGATCACCAGATAGAGCAAGCCATGTAAAGTCAAGGCGATGTGAAAGGCTGTGCCCTTTTCAGCCAATTGCTGGTGAATGAGTAGAGGAGAAATGCAGGCTTGGGACTGTGTTAGGTTTGAGAGCCTTTGAGATAACCGCAGGGAGATTTACAGTTGGCCGTCTGCTCTGGAGTTTCAGAGCAAGGAAAATAAGGTTTGGGAGCCATCAACATGTGTTTGCAGTTTAATGTCTTAACCAAGAGTGTGTATGTAGACTCAGAAGAGAAGGAGATTAAACCAGAACTCCAAACCACCCATGTCAAATATTAAGCAGTAAAGGAGAAACAGGAATGGTATTCGTGGGTGAGTTTGGAGAAGCAACATGGTGGGTAGGTTGTGGGTGTGGTCCAGCATACAGAAAGTTAAATTAACCTTAGGCCTGAAAACAGGCCATTGGATTTGCCAATTAGGAGGTAACTTTTCAGTGTGATAAGGATGAGAGCCAGATGGCAAAACAATTTTGAGTAGAACACTTGGAAGGAAAGAGAGTGGATTATTCTTTCAAGAAGTATGCAGGGGAAGAGAGAAGGAGGGGGAGAGGGGGAAGAACTCAAGAAAAGAGCAGAAAGGAAATTGGTTTGAGAAGGAACTCAAGCTGGTTTCCCAGCAAAGAGCAGGCGTGTACAGAGGTGATAAAGAGTTGCAGTAAGGAGATAGGACTTCTGGGTCTCTGAGCTCTCCCTTACCAAATTCCCTCAGCATTAACCTGGACCCCACATTAATGGAAACACTGGAGTTTCTGGAAAGGAGCCTTTGGACAGCTTTTCAGGTTGAGTTTTGAAGCCAGTCTTCAGCAGGGAGAAAAAAGGTAACTTCACTTTAATGGAACATGAATTGAAAACAGAGTTCAATATATTGTTGGTTACAAATGAATGGCATTTTAAAAAGCATGTAGTACTTTACATCATAGCCAAGGCGGTAGGAATAATAATTTTATGCATCAGAGTCCAGTTCATTTATTAAGTTGGTGGTCATCTTTGGGTACCGATTATAAAATCTCACAGCATAAATTTTGTTACAATTGAGCAGAGGGAAATCATTACCCTTAAAAATATCTACAGAAAAGGGTTCATTTGTATTTGTAATCTTGAAGAACTGATTTCATTTACAATTTTACTTTAATACCCATTTCCAAAAAATTCTATGAAGAACTAAATCTCTTGATGATTTCTTCACTTACTGCTAACGAGTTTTAGTATGTGCTACAGTGCAAATGACTTAAAATTGTTTTGCCTGAAATAATGTTTTTAGTTCTTTTGCAAAAAGTGCTGGCAGAGTGTCCAGATATCAAAAGCTCTATGCTTAGCACTCCTTTTATGTGACCCTAAGAGTTAAACTGCTACACTGGGGGATTTTTCTTTAAAATTAATTTAACTGAAAATCTCTTCAAATTGTATTGTTGGCTTTGGTGCAGGGCATGAAATAATTTTCTATTGTACACTACCATTCCTCGAAGGTCAGACTTTGAATTGGGCTCTTACTGTCTTGCTGCAGAGTTTCCAAGCTACGTTAATTTTGGGGCTGCCATTGATGGATGGAGCAGTTTGAATTCTGACATGTAGCAGGCTGACTTGAATGACCTGCAGAGGCAGATGTCAGCCTGTTATTTCATGCCCGTTTGTCAGGAAGGAAAAACAGCGCCTGCTCAGGCTGTTCTATTCTGGGGTGCCTATGTGAAAGTGTGCAAACATGTACTACACTTATTACAGGCATATAGGTCATGGGGGCAGGATGCTTGTGGTATTTATATAATATTCTAACACATTAAGGAGCATATGAGTGACATGTGTACTATGTTTATATGTGCCATTTGATATTTTGGTATATATATTTATTTTTTAACCTGGTGATAATTTTTGTTATTTATTTATTTTTAATTAGAGAAGTAGGTTTACAGAAAAATCATATAAAAATACAGCATATTTTTATATTAATACTTTGTGTGGATGTAAACAGAGGTATGTATCATTGAACACATACACTACAAACTACTGTATAAATAAATTGCTTTATTTATGGGGGAGTGCAGCAATCCATATTTCATATATGCCCTCATCCTTCTGTGGATATATATTCTTCCTGTTGATATCATTGAGCAGCGCTATATGGCATAGGTACAAGGAGGGCATGTGTGGGTCCTAGAGGGCAAGGAAAGTAACACTGTGGAGTTAGGAGTATGAAGCTGGGATGGAACGAGACGTTAAGGGAGGAAGTGGGAATCCAGAATGGGACAGAGGATAGGGTCTATCTGGATCCCCTCAAAGACATAAAGCAGAGCTGAAGACAAAGGATCGAGAATGGGGTAGAAATAGTCTTATGAACCATCTGATAAAGTGAAAAATGGAAGTTCGTTGAGATTCAGAGCTTTTTGCTTAAGTGACTTGAAATTGCCGGAGGTCACTAATCATGGTGACCTGTGGCTATCCAGGCATGAGGACTGTTTACCCTATTTTAGTAGCTGACTTTACTGAAGTAACCAGCTAGGCTGAAAGGTTCTCAGAAACCACCTGTATTCCATGTTTTCTGAAGAGGAGTTGGAGGAGAAGGTATAGGCTAGGCCTCCCCGGCCCAGCCCAGAATTTACTTTACCTACTTGCATTTGTATATGGGGATTTTGCAGAGAGGCCAGTTTGCAGAGACTGGATTTTGTTTGTTTATTAACTTATATTTTTATAAATAAATGCACACATATAGATTTTAAAAGTCAGATAATACTGAAAGGCTTATAAAGACAAATATAAAGACAAATAGGCTTATTGTTCCCTAATCCATCCCCACCCACCCCTGATGCTTTTCCCCAAAGGAAGCAACTTTCCATTCATTTCATGTGTCTCTTCTGGTGTTTATCTCCATACTTCTAAATAATGCTTCTGTTCCTTGATTTATCCATTTAGACATAATCTATGGGCTTCTATTTTGGTGCATGAGAATTCAGCTCTCATATTTATCATCCCCCACGTCCCCTCTCCCATCCTCTCCAGATCAGTATTCAGGTTTATATCTTTACGCTGAGTACAATAATGTGTTCTATAGTTATATTTTCTTATGCAACTTTTTTTTCTTAATTTCTTAATCTTCTTCATCTTCCCAGTGATTCTTTTCTTATGCTCTAATACCTTCTCAATAAAACCATCCATTCAGTCACACCTGTCAGATAATATCAGTCATGTCTTTCAGGAATCCTGCATCTACTCCAGTGTAAGCAGTTACTTCCTATGCCATTTCCCTTTGCTTTCAATCCTTTGTTGTCATCTTGAGAATACTAATTCTCTATTTTCTTTTTTTGGTCGCTTTTCCTGAATTTTATGCTGTCTTGTTTCTCAGTTTATTCCCTTATTTTATTAGGAAGCTTCACTGGTAGTTTCCTTAGAAGACATGAGTTGGGTGGTAAATATTTTGACAACTTAAATATCTGAAAATATCTTTTTTTCACCCTCAAACTTTTCCCCTGGGTCTTGAATTCTAGTTTGAAAATAATTTTATATCAGATTTTTAAAGCCACTGCCCTGTTGTCTTTGAGTTTCCAATGCTACTATTGAGAAAATGGATATCATTCCTATAGCTTTGAATGCTCTGCATTTCCCCTGTGGAAACTTCTAGATTCTTCTTTATGTTTCCACTGTTTTGTAATTGCTCAAAGATGTGCCTTAATATGGGTCTGTTTACCTTCATTGAGCTGGGCACTTGGTTGGACCATTTTAATCCGAAGTTTTTGTTTTTGTGTTCTGGGAAATTTTCCTGAAATAGTTCTTTGATGATTTCTTTCGCTCTTTTTTTTCCCTTTAGAAACTTCTGTTAATCAGATGTTAGACCTCCCTCCTGTACTTATTCTTTAATTTTCTTTTATTTCTCTTCTATTGCCTTTCTGTTCCACTTTTTGGGAAATTTCCTCAATTTTATCTTCCTTCCATTTGATTGGATTTTTTAAAAGTTCTGACAACATAGCATTCCAGGTTTTTGATTGTTCAGATATATAGTGCCTGTTCTTGTTTCATAATATAATA
>JAKSZT010054017.1:3557745-3599401 GCA_026826555.1 Tolypeutes matacus | reverse complement strand
ATAATATAATATAATATAATATAATATAATATAATATAATATAATATCTCCTCTTAACTTTCTGAAGATATTTTTTAAGGTTTCTTTTGTTCCCTGGATTGTTTCTGTTTCCCCTGAGATTTTTTGTTGCAGTTTATTTCAATTATTGTCATTAAATTTTCCCAAATGTCTGCTGTGACTTTCTGTGATGTTTTGTGTTCAAGAGGGTGGCACTAAAAAAGTTGATTGCTGGGACTCTATTGTAGAGTGGGGCAGGGAATGAGTGTTTTCATCCAGGGGACACTAAGGGGTAGATCTAATTGGGGGGACTGTTCAATTTCTCTAAAGAAACCTCTCATTTCTTGCCCCAAGGTTATAATCCTGGCTGGAAGAAATCTGAAAACTTGGCAGGGGTTGGGGGCTGGGAGCACTGCTGTTTAGCTTGCAAACTTTTACTTAATGCTCCTATTTCATTCCAAGGCCCAGGTTATCTAAGTCTAAAGCCACTGCAGCTTACATACTCCTTAATATATACCCTCCAACTTCTACAGAAATGAAGCAGGAGTAGTCTCCTGGATCTGCAGGAGGGAGGAGGGAACCTTGAGTGCCAGTTGCTCCTTGGTCAAACTTTCAACCAACCCTATATTTTCAGCCTTTTCAGGAAGCTACAAGGCAAGCCAGCTTGCTTCTCATCCCTCTGCAGAAACTTATTTCAGTTTCATCTGCTCTGCTAAGGCAGTTACTACTCTTACCATGGCTTGCTTTCTTTGTTGAGATTGGTGACATTTCTCTGTTCATTACTGTTTTCTCTCCCATTTTCCTTTTCCTTGTGGGTTTATGCCTTTTTATTGTCTTATTTATTATTATGCCCTTTTTGTTCTATTTTATCCTCATAGTTTGGTTGGACTGGGTGAGGAAGCAAAGATAAATACATATTCAGTCCTCAAAGTTTAACTAGAAGTCTGTGAGGCTTTGCTTTTAGCCCTACTTTTAATGCCATTGGATTTGTACAAGGGAAATACCTGATTTAAGAAAAGAGAAAATTCCTCATTTCTCATTCTGATCTTGCCACTAACTTTAAACATAACAAAGTAAGGTAGCAGGTTTCTGTTTTAATATTATCCTTCATGAAAGGATATTATTAAGATCACTCTTCTTTCAAGAGCATGTCAATAAAGAACTCTTTCAATGACTGCTGAATCTCATAGGGCTACCTTAAACCTATGGCTTAGAGATTCTTGGTTTGGGAGTTTCTATTTGTGGACAAATGGGTTTATCTTCCCCTAAACTTATTAGTGGCTTTTCTTGCATAAACAACAATGAAAAAATCAAGGAGGGGAACAAAATCCATTCCACTGCAATATATCTGAGTAGGAGAGCTGGTATTTGCCGATCCAGCCAGGACTGTGACTGCAGATGTTACTATGGACTTGGTTAGACTATTGACACAGGTTCTCAGATGTTCTTGGATATGAAGAAGAAGGAGTAGGAGAAATAAAAGAAGTAGAAGAACCCTGCACCTACACCTACCTGTAAAGGACAATTGCATGGTATTTTTCCCCATGGCTTCTATTCTATGAATGACAAGTTCACCTACAAGTTTGCCTAGAAGGCTAACAAATTGCTTAAACTTTTCCTTCATTTTCCTCCTGTTTCCCTTGTTTTTTTCAATAGGCCCCAAATGAAGTATCAGTAACTCTCATCAGAGTTAAAGCCCATAATCTAAGGCCTAACTTTCAAATGTTTTCTTTTCTTTTTTTTTTAAGGAGGTACTTGGGATTGAACCCAGGTCCTTTGACATGGGAAGCAGGCACTCAACCACTGATCTACATCTGCTCCCTAATGAGAGTTGGTTTTTTGTTTCTTTCTTTGTTTTGTAGGAGGTACTGGGGATCAAACCTGGGACCTCATATGTGGGAAGCAGGCACTTAACCACTTGAGCTACATCTGCTCCCTCACATGTTTTCTTATTTAGACTAGGTATTTTGGAACATAGCTACCATGTTAGGTAAACAAAAGTAGGTTCCAAGCATTTGTTGAATACCTTTTACATACCTGGCACTGTTCTTTGTGATGGGGATGTAGAGATGAGTAAATTATTGATCCCTGCTCTCAAAGAGCAGATAGTCTAGTTAGAAACACATTTTGCCAGATAGAGCATGAGATTTGAGGTGCTCCAATAGAGTTTTATTAATTTATTCAACAAACATTCATTAAAGGCATATTATGTTCAAGAAATACTGGATGCTAACATGCAAAATAGGACCCTTCAAATAGCTTGCAGTCATTTGAAGTCATTGAAAGGACCTAGGACAATTGCATAAGTGAAAATCTACGTACCATGTATATAAATATTGAAAAGTTACAAGTAAAAAACAACCTGTTAAATAAGAAATTTGCAATTTGCAATGCCTAATTGATTTGATTCCATTCTTGTTGCTTGATAATCAATTTGTACAAAGCAGACATATATAAAAATATATATCAGGTTTAATCAGTTACCTGCCTAAAATCAAATTGGTCCCCTATTGATTTCCAGTTTGAGAAATTAAAATCAACCCCTATTGATTTACAGTTTGAGAGAAATTAAAATCAACCTTTTATTGAGCATACTTACACATATGTCTTTACTCACATTCATGATTATTTCTATAGAATAAGATTCTCTAAGAGTGTGGTCATTTTAAAACTCTTGAAAGGTATTGCTACATTTTCCTTGGGATGTAGTGTATAAGTTTACATTCATACTGTATGAAATTATATTCATAGTGTATGAAAATGCTAGTTCCCTGTACCCCAACTGACACCAGATATTTTCAGTTCGTAAAAAATATTTGATAGATAAATATGGCATCTCAGGGTGAAGCTGACATCTTTATAATTGCATATATTTCCATTTAACTACAAACATGACTTTGTCTCAATTTATCTTCCTTTATGTCCCTCTGTAAAATGTTACAATTTTTACCATATAGGTACCATGAAATTCTTATTAAATAGATTTCTAATAATTATATCTTGTAATTCCCTTTCTAAAGGAGATGTTATTGTTTTTTTTGTAACTGGTTATTGCTAACTTACAGGAAAGCTATTTATATTTTTATATTAAGTGAATTTTGCAATCTGCCACTTTTCATAGTTTTCATAGTTTTTTGATTCTCTTAAATTTATCTGTGACAATTATATCATTGGCAAACAATGACAATTTTGTCTCTTCCAATTTGCATACCTCCTAGTTATTTTTATTGTCTTATTACTTTGGAACTTGCAAAACAGTATTTAATAGTAGCAATAATAACAATACAATTTTTGTTTCCAGGTTTTCACCATTAAATTTGATATTAGCTTTTAGTTTCCAAAAGATGTCTTTTATCATGTTGAAAGTATATTATTCCTTTCTAGGTTATTGTAATGAGTTTAGTTTTGAGGGTAATGAGTTTAGTTTTGAAGGTAATGAGTTTGAGGGGCCTGGAGATATCCATTTGGAGATATCAAGATTAGAAAAGAGATCTGACCAGGACTTTCATTATGATATATGACAGTTTGTTTTTTGGGAGTAGAAGGGAAGATTTGGGAATAGACAAGCTCACCCATGGAGAGTATATAAAATGGCACAAAAAGGTCAAAAATGATGAGGAGTGTAAACAGGCTACTCAATTTCATTATTCTGAAATTATTGGTAATATTAAGAGAAAATACTAACCCTATCAAAAACAGTTTGAATACCTATTATATAGGAGCAGAGGCCAAATTACAGTAGAACCAGGAGGAATACATATCAAGAAAATGGAGATGCCAATATAAACAACTCTTTCAAGTAGATTCATGGCAAAGAATATGAGTGAGATAGGTTAGTAGCTTTAGGAGAGAGAAGAGTCAAAGGAAGAGAAAGACATTGTTGATGGAAGGAAAAAAGAGGTTGAAGACTAAGGATAAGGGGAATAGCTGATGGGATGGGTAGTGTGGAGAGGGCAATAGGAGACAGATCAGGTCATACGGTGAAAGGTCACCTTGGGAATAGGGGAGGGAGAGAAAGAGGGAACTCTTCCTCTGAGATGAGAGAGAAAGAAAGGTCCTTTCACTTCTAGCCTATCACAAGCTTACCAAAGGCCCAGGGCATCAGCTCTCTGCATACAATTTATTAGAACACTGGGCTCTTTGTGTGTGTGTGTGTGTGTGTGTGTGTGTGTGAACGGGGTGACTTCCTGGGATGGGACTTTGAGAAACATGTAGCTTCCCGTCCTTCTTTCTGGCAGAACAGATAAACAATTGGCTTATCCAAATGGTTTCCTCTACTGACTTCAGGGAAGAAGGAATATCAGTGAACTACGTAGTACTTTGCCAAAGTACATCATATGCCTATTTACCACCAGTAAAAATTCTTGGGAGTTTCCTACTTTCTTTTTATAATTATACTACATAAAGACCTTTGCCTGAACATCTTTTTAGGGAGGAAACGTTGACAAGATTACACCTGAATAAAACACTGTAGATTGCAGTGTGAGTTTTCTCCTCCACATCTTCCACCTCTACCCATCATCCCAAATTATTACCATTATAACTAAACTGCTTTTTAATGAGAAACTACTCAAAATTTCTTAAAGGAAATAATTTTGGAAAGCAGAAACCACATAGGTTATATCATTGTTAAGGTTTTGGTATACCTGTCCTTTTTTTGCTTACAAATAACTTTAGAAACTAGTAAACATACACACACATACACAGAGAGACAGAGAGAGAGAGAGAGAGAGAGAGAGAGAGAGAGAGAGATGTTTATAAACCTCTTCCAGCAGTTTATTAATAGATTTCTGATGGCCTGGATTAAAAGTTTTGAGATTTTTCAGTGGAGCAAGAAGTCCCTCTCCATTTTATTCCTCTCTTTTTCATTTGATGCTGCCATTAGTGATGCGGAAGATCTTCCTCCCTCTAGGAAGTCCACCCATCAATATCCAAAGAGTAAGTTGCACCTACATTGTAGGCCCTTTGTGTTGGTTGTCCTCAAGACACACTAGAAAGGAGACCTTTGCATGCCCTGTATTTCCTTCTTATAGGACCCATATGTGCCACATGGGTTAAATAGCCTGCTGATATAAAATTCTATAAATACTGGAACACTCTATCTATAATTTGTAAAAACTGTATCTGCAATTAGTGTAATGGGTTATGAATATATATATATATGTATGTATGTATGTATGTATGTATGTATATATGTAAACTAGCTGAGTTGACTTTTTCATGACTACTTTTTTCCCAATACAAAATGACCCTAGACTCATTTCTTAAATTTCAGCTAGTTCTTCACATAGTCACTTTAAGGTATAAACTTCTGTGAGGAAAGTGGTAGAAATGGTTCCTTTTTAGGAGAGAAGAAAATCACAATGTTTAAATTTATGTTCACTGGTGAAGCATGATAATCTCCTGATTTCATATGACACATATATTTCCTTTTTACACTATTGACATCAATATGTGTATATGAGTATGTATATGTCTGTCTCGTGTGTGTGTGTGTGTATATATATATATATATATATATTTACAAACATATATAGAGAGATAGAACTTTGTATCCTGCTTTGATTATATAACTTCCTATTTTGATCATTTCTTCATGTCATAAAATGCCGAGAATATGATTTTAATCACTTCCTAGTGTTCCCTCTTATAGAGGCATTATAATTATTTTACTATTCCTCTGTTGTTATACATGTAGAGTATTTTAAATATTTTTCTATTATAAATAATACTTTTAGAAACATCCCTAATCTTAAACCACTGTTTTCATTCTGGCTTTTTTTCCAATGGGCGATTCTTGGTAATGGAATTATAGAATCAAAGATATTTCCATTTTTTAAGGCTTTTGATACATATTGTTGTTGCTTTGAAGAAAAGCAGAGTCAATCTGTGCATTGACAAACTGTGTTTCTTGTTTTCCTTTTAAAAATAAACTCCTCTAGTTATAGAAAAATTGTTATAAAGCACAATGCACATCGAAACCATGGACCCATCACCCAGCCAAAGAAATAAATTACAAGACCTGAAGCTTATGATCATATTCCCCTCACTTTCCTCTGAAGGTGACCCCTTTCCTGAGTGTGATATTTGCCATGCTCATGGATGTCTCAGTATTTTCCCTATACTAGCAATTCTTTAACATTTGCTGATCTGACAGATGACAAAGCCATATTGCATTATTAATTTAACTAGTATTTCTTTAGTTGCTTGTGAGTTTGAACATACTTCATGTTTTTTTTGGCCACTCTTAATTCCTCTTAAGGGAATTATCTGTCCCTTTTAAAATTGGCCTTTCATATTTCCTTGTCAATTTCTATATCCATTATATATTAAAGAGATCAACCTTAAGACATATTTGTGGAAAACATTTTTATTTGTTCTCTTTTAATTTTATTTAAGAAGATTTTTGAAATTAAAATACCACAAAGCTATCAATCCTTTCGTGTTAACTTTTTTCCATTATATTTATGCTCATAAAATCCTCAAATGTCCAGAGTTCACATAGTCATACAATTTTTCTATTAGCTTTTTTTGTAGTTTTGTAAAGACAGGCACCTACCTGTATGGATTTAATTTTTAGGTGCTGATAGGGCAAGAATGAGCTTACATATGTTATGTCTGTCACAAATGGCCATCTCCAGTAACAGTAGTGTTATCAATATATGCTCCTCTCCCATTCTAATGTGAACACTTTAAGGGCAATAACGATTTCTCATTCCTTTGTCTAACTCCATGCCCAGTACTGACCCCTGGAACACAGGAATTGCTCAGTACATGCTTGTTAAATAAGAGATTGACCATTGTATGCATATCTTGCTTGCAGTCACCTTAGCGAAAAACATTTATGAGCCTTTTGAAATTTATCCTTGGGCTTTTTCTTTCTCCCCTCCTTTTAACATCTTTTATTTTTCATTAGATCAATAATTTTATGGAAATTTGTCCTCGATTTATTTAAAATAAGTCATATTTCTAATTAGAAACGCAAAACGTTTGTTATAGAAAAGTACAAAATGTAAACACAAAGGAGAAATTTAAGAGCCTGTTTCTTCCAACCCAGAGACAACAACTTGGTGTTGAATTTTCTAGCCCCTCTACTGGGCATAGATTTGTAATTTATATATAGATAGAGAAAAATGATCTCTAGCTAGAAGGCACATAGATTAAATAGATAAAATGGTAGCTACATGGGGATTATGTGTTTTAAGTTCTAAAACCCACTGGTCTAAGCTTGAATTTCCTTTCTTTGATAGCATTTATTTTTCTCTTGAACTCTCCAGCTCTGAATGCTCTATCTGAATTGTTGAAGAAGATACATATTTTTAACATATGCAGAAGAGGAATTAATATTCCTAGGCAAAAGTTGGTATTTGTGGGCCTGTTCATTTCAGAAAGATTTTGCATATAGATACTTGGAGATGTGGGTAAAATTCACACCTAAAATTCCTACTGGACTCAAGACCCAACTCTGAAGATTTTTTATGGCATCCTCAACAATTCTGAGTGATGATGTCCTGTTCACCTATCTTAGGAATCACCCTTCGTGGTTCCTTATCACTGCCCCAGGTTGAAACATATTGTCAGGGAAGGCTCTGACACCAGAATGCACAGCATCAGTTTCAAGTTAGTAAAGCTTAGTGTATCAACAGCTAGACTCATTACAGGGTTAAAGCAAACAAAAGAAAACAGAAGTAGAAACTCATTTCACCTCTTTCTCTGGAAGGTGGTTCTTTATTGTATAGCCATCCCTTCTCCCAAAGAAATTAGATTTTTAAAAAATATGTTTAAATAGCAACGAGATTGTGATTCTTCCGGATAACGACCAGGAAATTAAAAGTTAAGCCTGACACTCTGTCCTTGCTTTGGGCTGTTCTTACTTATTTCCGTGAGTGTATGAGTTAACAGTGAGGCACCAGCTGGACTTTCTGTTTCCTGACTGATGTTCACTTGTGTCACAACTTTGCTGAAATGCAACTTTGAAAAACCATTAATGAGCTGTTGTATCTGTTAAAAATGTGACAGCAGGTCCATTCCTTAGATTTGGTCCCTACGTAATTTGCTGTCTGTCCATCTTTCCTCTCCTAAGTACAGTGTTTGGTGAAACTTTGTATCCTGAAAGGAACTGTACAGTACCTGAAGCCATTTGATATCATAAAATTGTCGTTAGTCACTTTATGGCAAGGTGAAGTTGACATTTGAAAAAGTATGTATTTAATTTTGCTTGCTTTAGGAAAATAATATAGGCGAAGTGAGAGCCTGAGATCAACGAAACCTATTTCTTCTGAGAGCCAGTTCTCCCCCTCCCAAATAATCAGATTAATTTCCACCTTCCCTTTTGACCGTATAATTGATGTTTTTGGAGGTAGAGTTAAATTTGGAGACTTTCATCTGTCTTGATTTTCTTGCTTAATGTAAACTGTTTCAAAGAAGATTGGAATTAGACTAACATTTTCCAAAGTGTCTACCTTTCAGTCTCACTGAAAAACCCCTGGAATTTTTTTCAGTGTTGAAATATCATGACACCTGTCTAGACCAATTAGAGAAAGAGAGTGGTTGCAATGGAGATGATGGATGTGCTGGGAATGGTTTCAGTGACTCATTAGCCAAATGCTACAAAGATAGAAAAGTTTTTGTGGTTTTTATTTTCATTTACATCAAGAGCCTGCTTAAATCTGTACCATTCTCTCCATTACCTCTTTCTTGTGCGGTTGGAAGAAACTATCTGTTCAAACCACCCCACACTCCTCCCATTTAGTATGCAACCTGTCTTGTAGCTTGAGCCGTTTCAGTTATCCCAATCATATTTTTAACTACTAGGATTTCCAAATCAGAGAAGGAAAGTAGCAGAGATTCAAGTACGTTTTAAATTCATCTCTTTAGGTCCACTTCCAAGGCACAAGTGATGGAAATACCATGGAGTTTTTGTGTGTTTTTTCTCATTTCATTTCTTTGTAACTTCATATCAGTTTATGACTTTTGGGTTTGCTGTGTCTTTTATTACCCTCACCCAGCCTCCATCTTCTTCTCATTCCCTCCTGTGATTAGTCCTGAGGTAGGTGCTTCTTTCTTTCTTTGGTGCCTTGGAAAACACTAGGCCTTTATTCATATTAAGTCCACAATATCATAAATGACTTTTCAATTTGGAGGTGGAGCTTGCTCTGCCTTTAATGTGAATCATAAACACAAGCAATGCAATTTTAAGAAGGTGATTTCTTTTTTCTCCAGGAAGGAAGGAAAATAAAATCTCTGAATCTGCTGTAGTCAGAACCCCCCCCGCCGGCTTACTTACTCTGAACAAAGGGCCGGGCAATCTCCATCCTTCTGAATACTGTATGAAATGTCGGGCAACATACAGAGCAGGAATGGAAACAGAGAATGTGCAGCGGGAGATGGATTGCATCTCTCCCAGTATTTACGTATCGGCGGCCTTGTTTGTGCACACACACATATAGCACGCGGGAGGTGGGAGGGATGACTGGCTATTGGTACAGATTTATATTTCCCATCACTGCTCTCTATCCTTTGGGATCAACTTTGTCACGGGAACACAGGCGGGGGTTTATTACAGTGTGTGATGGCAGGTGTGGGGCTGTGTGTTCAGTGTAAATTCATTGTCCTCCTATATCAGGATTTATACAGCCTCACACCCCTTCTTTCCAAGGGCTTGCTTGGTGTATGGACATTCCTATATCTACGGGCCTGGGTTCTGCATAATACCCCTCGAGTCAGGGACATGCTTCTACGCTTCTCGGCAAGGGTGGGGAGGGCATGCAAACAGATTTGGTCCTGAACGCTTACTGCTTTTCATTTTAAAGTTTAACCTACTTAAGGGACATGAATACAATAGAAAGAAATAGGGGAGACACCATGAAACAGGAAATTCAGAAGTTTACCAATATAATTTAGAACAATTAAAATAGACACAAAAGCTCTTTAAAGCTACATATTTAGTCAAATCAAGTGTTGATTTATTAACTACTATGTGGGTAAGGCAGGCCTAGAACTTGGTACTCTCAGGAACACAGGAGGATTTATGGACTGGAGAAATTTCAACTTTTCAGGATTTTTAGGATTTAGATTATTCAACCCGCCTCTCTGGTCCCCTTGTTTTATGGCAAAGAAAATTTGTTTAAGATCAAATATAAGCTCATTTGGGCCAGAGACCTCCTGGCAGACTATTTTTCCTAGCTTAAAAAAATAGAGATGCTTTATGTATGGATGCTGTTTCTATAAATAGCTCCATAAATTTGAACCCCAGAAATCATCAAATTTTTTTGAATTAAGAATTGAAACAAATTTGGATGGGGGACTGGATAACGTAGTAACTTAAAGAGATTATAACACCACCCAATGGTATATTTGATAATGAAGAAAGTTTATAAATTGCTTTACTTATCCTCAGAGGTGTTAATTAAAGGAGTAATGGTTTGGAAGTGGAAATTTGGGAGTAGATATTAAGTAGAATCATTAAATAGATACTCCCAATTTGGGGGGCTATGCACTGTATACCAGGACCAACAAGGCAAAAATCCTTGATCTCAAGAAACTCATAATTCTAGATGACTTGTACTGGCTCCTTACTTTTTTTCCTTCTTTATGTCAACTCCCAGTACACTTACCATTAACAATAGTTTTCCTAAATCATGTCAAGTCCCTCCCAGATGTGATCACAAATGATTTAAAATGACACCTAGTTCAGGTTTATGCAAGATTTTTCGTTCAAAAGGGCTAAAGTCAAACAAATCAACAGACTGATTTCTCTTAAACTGATCAGTACATTTTGAGTTGCTCCTACCTCTGTGCCTCAAATGTTCCAGCTGGGAAAATATGTTAAGGAATTTATGATGTTCTCTTCTACTAGATCAACAGACTGATCTTGTTGGAATGCAAATCTGATTATGTCTTACCTGCTTGGTCTTTTTCCTTTGCATAGCATATGAAACCCTTCCTGGCATGACCCCTGTCTACCTCTTCAATTTTGTCTCCTCTTCTCTCCATCTCTCTCTAAAGTCTTACAATTACAATAGTTCATACAGCCTGGATTCACGTTGCTATTGCATACATCTTTGCATATGTCTTGCCCTTGCCCTTTAGCAAAATTTCCTCTGCTTAAGCTGTTCTTCCCACTTGGCAAAACCCACTATTATCTTAGTTTATCAGAGTTGCTATGGCAAATTCCATACCCTGGTTGGCTTAACAATAGGAAGTTAATGGCTCTCGGTTCAGGAAGCTTGGAGTCCAAAATCAAGGCTTCAGCAAGACCATGCTTT
This sequence comes from Tolypeutes matacus, assembly GCA_026826555.1. Classification (NCBI taxonomy): domain Eukaryota; kingdom Metazoa; phylum Chordata; class Mammalia; order Cingulata; family Chlamyphoridae; genus Tolypeutes; species Tolypeutes matacus. The sequence continues at coordinate 3,588,137 of JAKSZT010054017.1, read as the reverse complement.
CTCCCTGAAATTTGCTGCATTCCGGTGCTGGCTGGCTTACCACAATCCTTGGGCTTCCTTGGCTTGCATCTCTGCCTCCTGTCCCTTGTGGGTCGCTCTTTCTCCTTGTGTCTGCTCTTCTGGTTTCTGCTGACTTCTGGCTTCTTCATGTGGATTTCTCTGGCTTCTGCCTTTGAATTTCCTCTCCTTATAAAGCCTCCAGAAATACAGATTAAGACTCACCCTGATTTAGTTGGCCACACTTAAATAGGATCTTCAAAGGTCCTAGTCACAAATGAGCCCACACCTGACTCTCCTTAGCATATTCAAAAATACTATTTACAAATGGTTTACAAATGGGTTAATACCCCAGGAAAGCAAATTAAGATTAAGAAAATGTCTTTGGGGAGGTATATGCTTCTAGTTTATAATCAGGACAGTAAATTATTTTTATTCGTTTTCATATCCATCATCCCTACAATATTATGAAGAATTCTTTGATATAAGGAGCAAACTATTTATTTATACATCAGACATTCTTTATCCCTTCATCTCCTACACCAAGCCCAGAGTCTAGAACAAAATAAATGCTAAGTAAATATTCATTGGGCTGATATTTGAAGAAACTTCTTTGGCTAAGGGAGACTGTATGATTCAGATGAAACAACTAGAAAGCAAAACAATGCAATACTATCATATAAAGGCACGGGGTTCCAAATATGAACATCCCCATGTTTTAGAGGAGTGTGGGTGAAGGACAGGAGGGCTGGTGAGATTTCAGGGAAGGCAGAAAGTCCGAGTTGGACACTGAAAGGTAGGAAGAGTTTGGCAGGTGGAACAAAGTGAAGGCCTTCCAGAGAAAAGCAGCACAGGCCATTCTTTGGTGACCATATAACCTAACATTTCTCAGATGGTTCCTGTTTCATGTCACTTAATTCTTTTTCATTTTCAGTGCATTGTAAGCCTTTTCATATAAATAGATTTACAAATCAGAATATGTATCCTGATTTTAGATCGGAAAATGGGGCACACATTTCCTATGTAAATACACATTTAAAGTGGGGAAATCTTATGTTTTCTGGCTCAGATGGATTCAAGGAAACAAAAACAATGGTGTTTTCTTTTATGGCTTTGCTTGGATTCGTGCTTCCTATTATTCAGCTGCTTCCATTCTGGATATAGGGGCTAGTACCTTATTTAGTCTTACACTAATGTCATTTGAGAATTTTATTCCACGGAGAGCGGAGAGCCTTGGAGCCTTGGAGCCTTGCTACCCAGTGGACCCAGGACCAACAGAATTAGCATTACCTGGGAGCTTGAAGGAACCACAGTGTCCTTGGCGCCGCTCTGGGCCCCCTGAATCAGAATCTGCATTTTAACAAGCTTGCCAGCTCATCCTGGTATGACTGGCCTGCAGACCTTACTTAATTTTGAGTAGTGAGGCTTGCCTCCTTTTCCAGCCAGGGCCCCTCATCTGACCATGAAAACACAGAGAGCATGATTTGAGAGTATTTCTCAATCTCCCTAAATTGGTACATGACTAGATATACATTCTAGATGAAGAGAGAAGCAGTTAATTCCTTGATGCAATGGTTGCCTTGGAGGATTAGCATTTAATTCTTGCCTGGGGCCCTGGACAAGAAAGGAAGCCAGAATCCTGCACCTGAAGGAGAATCCAGGTTGTTTCTGTTACATATAAACTTAGTTGAGTGCGAACACATTGAACTAGGCAGGTGTGAGCTGTAATCTGACTGAGATGTGTGTGCCTTCTTGTAGGTAAAGTGTTATTTTTATTATTATTCTGAATTATCAAAAAACATAACCTGCTTTGTGCAAACAGCAGCGTTCTACAAATTTAGCAGACTTTGCATGCCTGATTTACAAACCCAAATGGTGCAGCTCTAGCTGTGGTTGCATAAGTAAATAAAAGCCTGGCACGTGTTGTTCATAGCTCCACATATATATTATATTTAAATGACTTCAGAATCCAAAGACATTTTTCTCAGACACCTAACATAAAAATCACCTCCCCCGCCACCCCCCAGAGAGTGTAGAACAGCCACTGGAAATGTGGTAATAGGAAAGATGAAATTTTTCCATGCTCTGGGCCCATGAAAATGGGGCCATAATCGACACCATTTGGCAACTTTCGCCATTAGCATTCATTATGACAGTCATATCCATCCTGCACGCGTAAGTGTGCGTGAGATTGGATCTGGGAAAAGAAGAAATGTCTTTGAGCATGAGGCAGCATTTGGCCTGACTACCTGGAGGAAGAAATCAGGGAAAGCTGAGGCACATTAACAGCCAGGGACTTCCTACGGTGACCTCCTACAAAATTGGATCAGGCTTTTTTTTTTCCCTGGCACTTGTATTAAGCTCACACATTTGATGAAATGTGCTTATGAAGCCAGCATATTTGACTGCTTTCTTTCTTTTTTTTTCCGGGGGATAGATTCTTTATTATCTACTGAATTCATTTCTCTCTGTCAATATTCTATAGAAAAATGATGGACATTCAATAATTTTGACTTTTATATTAATTCATAATTTTGATGGTTCTACCTTAGGGCTCCTCTCTCTCTTACCGCCTTTCCTTCTTCTCCTCCCTTCTGCTCCTGACTCTTGTTGTTTCATCCAGCAGCTGAGTTTATGATAGTGGCAACTTTCCTTATTGCCTTAGCACACTGCAGGTCCTTTTTCATATTAAACCCACGATAACAGCAATGAAATTCAGATTTATAGCTGGAAATCAGCCTATTTGTAATATAAAACATAAACATTGGAGCATTTGAAGAAGCTAAAGAATTTTTTTTTCCAGTCTGTATTTTCCCTTTCTTGGAATTTCATGACTTGAGTCCCAAACAAGGGTTATTTTAAAATTTTCTGGCACCAAGTAATATAATTGATAATAGTGTTTAAGCAGCATCTAATATCATCCAGCAGAGTGCAAAGTGAGCCATCCTAGGACATGAGCTTAAAAAATTGCATTAACACTTAGACAAAATGAAATTTTTATACTTGATTTGCTCATGGTTGGACGGATGCAACTAAACACAATTTGAGCTGTCACTTTGCAAAGGGGAAAAAAATATGCAACTTTGGAATGTTTCAAATGAGCCCAATATTAGATTCTATAACTCAGAGTGACACTGGAAATACTATTTGCAACATGATTGGTTCATTAATATTTGGTAATTGTAGTACATCATTTTAAGGGGGAAATAAAATGCAAACAAATGTTCCAGCTTCTATTCAGTCACTGCTTCTCAATTGCCACCACCAGGAAAGGTTTAGGAGCTAAAGGATATGTTTTGGGGAGGTTATATTTTCCCCTCCCCATTTTCATTTTGGAAGAATAATTTTCATCATAAACCAACATGTCAGACAAAGCATCTACATTTTAAAAAAATATTATTCTACGATTTTCCACATGCACATCTGATGTAAACCCTGGAGGTGTATTCCCTGAGTACCTATTACCTCCATTTTAGGGAAATTACATTAAATTATTAGTGACAAATTTACTTGTCTGCCAATGTATTTTTCTGGAATTTTACTACAACATCAATACTTGGCTGTTTTATATGGGCCCTCATTTACCTGTCTTTGAAGGCAGCCACCCCTTGGGGAGCTCTGTCTGTCACTAACAGAAGCTGGAAAGACTCTTTAAGTTTAACATTCCCGGTTTTGAATTAGATGGGAAAATATGTTGCACTTTTAAAATGTAATGGGCCCTTCTGAATTTTACAATTAGGCAACTTGTTTGACAATCCACTGTCTCGCTTTTTGGACAGAGATAAAACACCACAGATCACCACCAGCTACTAATGTAGGGACAATGGACATTGTCTTTAAGTGTAAAAAAATGTCTACCAGATACTGACAGCAAAACAGGGAGGTAGGTGTCCACCTTTCCATGTTTAGTTTAGGGAAATTAGTGCAGAGTGGATTCAAGGTGGAAGCGAATGGGCCTTAACTTCAGGGGCTTTCTCTGACATCGTGCCCTTGAGTGCTCGGCGCTGCCTCCAGATAGGGAGGGAAAGCCAGAGGTCATCAGGAAGCTCAAAGAAGTCTCAGGAGAAGGTTCCTGAATATCCAAGTTCTCAGCTATTATTGTGCTTTAGTTTCTCATTTTAAGTAAATATTAGCCTTTGCACCTAATTCTTTATCCCTTTCTCGCAGAGAGCTCTTCAAATTGTATAAACTACAGACCCCCACAACCTGGATCTAGGTGTTATCGTTCTTCACAGCCTGGCCTGTGAACAGAGTTCTGGTAGGCAGGGAAAGTATGTCCATGTCTGAGGCAGGCATAGAACACAAGTTACATCTAAACCTGTAGAGTTATGTTGAGGGAAGTTATAAGACAAGTGACCATGAATATAAAGAAAGCTTGAAACAGAGACAAAGGGGAAATGATGAATAATAAGTAAAAATGTAAGTCCAAGGGAAGCTGTGTATTCATCGCCCCCACTTTTGCCTCAACATAGAACTCTTCATTAGAATTTACTAAAACGATGCTTGGCCCTGGTGACATTTAAAACCCTCCTGTCCTGTGCTGCATCTGCTTCCCTGGTTTGTACATCTGTTTTTCTCTTTGCTACTCATAAGTAGTTGTTGGAAGAGTTCAGTACATTTCCAGTTGGATATAGGGGGTCTTCAAGCTGGTCAAGAATCTCCTCCATCTTTACCTTGTCAAGAATATGCTGGTAGTTTGTTCTCATAGATATTTAATCTGGAGTTGAGGGTTGTGCGGGCATAGTTTTACATTTTCTGAATTCTCAGGAATTTTCCTTTAAAGTGTCCATGTCCATACTTCAAACTTTGTCTATTGCCTGTTCTCCCCATCCCCATACTAGCCAGGAGCTGCCATTTTCAAAGGCCTTTTCCTTCCCTCCCCAAATAAACACAACCATTTAGATCAAATTAACTAGAATATCTGTTTCCACTGACCTAAATTCATCCTCTGCTATGACTTGGGAGGTTTGACCTTAATTAAACCTCTATTTTGCCAGAGAATGAGAACGCTGGAGGGGAAGACCATATGAATTTCTACTTTCATTTCAGGTGGAACATTTGTAGCACCTGGGGACAGATTGTTAATGAAATATTTGTTTTATCCAGCAGTGCTTTGTCGAGACCTGGAAATTTGGTAGGTTGGCAAGTCTAAATGGGAAAGAATAATAGATAATGTTGCAGAAGTGAGACAATGAGGGGTTGAAACTCCTGAAGGAGATATAAGGATTAATGGCTCAGGGCAAAATGGAGGAGACCTATGGACCATATGAAAGTAGGATTTCTTTTCCAACTTCCTTCCCAACTTCCCTTCCTCACTTAATAACCGTCCTTGGTGCTAAACAAATAAAATGCATTATTAGAGTTTGTAATCACAGTTAAGCCATGAGATAGATACTATTTTCCCCATTTTATGCATGAGGAGACCAAGGTGCAGGGAGATGTAACAATTTGCTTAAGGTACTCTAAGGGCCTAGCCAGGTTTCCCACCCAGTAATACTTCATTCAAAGACCCCGGCCTTTTCTGCTCTGCTCAGCTGTCTCCTACTCATCTATTAATGCTGTACTATTTCAAAATGTTTACTATTAATTCTTTGGCCATCTTTATAACCTCCTGAATAGTACTCTGTAGCCTTTGAAGATATTATCAAGAGTTTTGTAAGGACCAATTAATAAATGAAGATACAGTCCAACTAACTTTGGTCCCTAAGCCATTGCTTTCATTTAAGGGGAAGAGGATAAACGATGAGCTTGGGAAGGAAAAGGCAATCTTGCAGAAATTTGGACAAACTTAAGCTGCATCAACTCTAGCAGTCAAGCACTATGGGTTCAAACTGGAGACTTTTTATTCAAAGAAAGTGCTCAGAAATTGCTAGCCATTCCTAACTGTTGAGATATCCTTGCTAACATCTCCCACATCTCCACACAGAACATCTACTGATGCTTCATGAATACTTTAAACCAAACAGAAATTTCATTAAGTAGGTTGAAGTTGGTGAGTGTGGTAGATTGAATCATGTACCCCCCGTTTGGACATGGTCTTGGTCTTGGTCTGCATTCTGGTGGGTGTGGACCCATTGTAAATAGGATCTCTTACAAGATGTTACTTCAGTTACGGTGTGGCCCAGCTGAATCAGGTTGGGATTTAATCCAGATTACTGGAGTCCCTTATAAACAGAGTGAAAGTCAGATGGAGATAGACAGAGGCCGCTGGAAGCAGCCAGAAGCTGGAAGTCAACCGAACCTGGAAAAGAAAGGAAAAGATACCACCATGTACATTGATTACCACATGCCGGAAAAGCCAAGAAACCCTGAAGGTTGCAAGCCAGACAGAAGAAGCTGAGGGGAGGAAGCAAGCCTTCCTAGCCTCTGAAACCATGAGTTGATCCTGTCTTGTTGTTAAGCCAACCCATTGTATGGTATTTGTTTTAGCAACTGGGAAACAAATGCAGTGAGTGACAGACACCCAGTGGAAATGTCATCAAAGCCTTTCAGTTTTGTTTTTCATTTATTGCCTTAAGAGCGATATTTATGTTTCTTTGACACTTGAAATCAATGCTTCCATTTATAAATCTCAGTCTGTGAAACAGATGTGTGCTATTAAGCTTGTGTATTTTTTCTTAGGATGCTACCAAAATAGAACATTCTTTTTTCTGCCACCTCCAATATCCTAGGAGCTCCCTACCCATCTAATGCAGTTGTAGCTCTGGGAATCTAAGGGCCTGTGAGTTAAATTAATCAACTGGATAATGACTATTTTTAAAGTCTACTAGAGTGCTAGGTATTTTAGAGGTACAGAAGAAATCTAAGCCATGTTCCTGCAATTTAGCCAGAGAAACAACTAACAGTAAGGTGTACAGGGTAACATACAATAAAAAATTGAGGGGTGGGCTACACTGTTGTGAGTGTGCAGAGAAATGGTGTGATGGAAGCAGTGATAGTTTCATGGGTGGGTGGGTGAGGGGTGTGGTTTGGGGCTTAGTTGTCAGGAAGATGGAGAAAAGCATTCCTGGTGAGAGGCACAGAGAAGGCAGGAGTTTGGAATGTCCAGCAGTCTGCAGCTGAGCTGGCTATCAGGAAGAAGTGAAAATAAATTTGGGTAGGTAGGCAAAGGACTCTAAACTTTGTACAGTATTAATTATGAGCCTTAGAAAGAACACCGACTATCTGAGTTCAAAAAGTTAAAAGATACAGAAATCCCGATAGCTTTATAGACCTTTTATTTTCCAAGTGCTGCTCATTTTTACTGTTTTGTGTAGAAATTTGAAGAGGTCTTTATATTGAGCCTTCTCATAAGGCAGCTTTTACATTTATTTTTCCTTATCTCCCCATCTTAAACATGCATGGATATAGGAGCTGACCAGTGTTCCAATGGTCTAGGACATTTTTGATTTAATATATGTTCTTCTTTTTTTCCCCCATTAGCATCCTCTAAATTATCCATGGTAGTCAACTGTAACATGTTATAGCCCCATCACTCTCATGCCCCTTGTCACATCACTAGGCCAGTATTCTGGTTTGGAAAATGTAAGGGAAAGTAACAGAAAATGAATGGCTGTCTAGGGTCGAAACAATTGCCACTGAAGATATAATGGTGTCCAGTTGGCATCTTTGGGACCAGTCTTAGTTTGGGGGTACTGTTCTGCCTCCAAAGAATTAGCAGAATTTTAGTTTTGCCTTTTATAAAATGTAAAGCCATTTCCATCAAGAGGAGCCTGTCTCAGGTGTAAAATAAGGTGGTTAGAGTTCTAGCCATCTGACTGTGGTTTGAAATCCACATGTGAGTCTTTAAACACTGCTTCTCAGTTCTTTAATCCTCCTGTAAAGGGGAAAGAAAAGACCCAACTTTGAATATTGAACTGTCATTATGAGCTGTGGGGTCTTGAGTAAGTTACTGATGTTCTCTGAGCCTCAGTATCCTTATCTGTAAATGGAGAATGATAATAATCTTCTACTCTGTATGTTTATTATTTTACAAATTACACTCACCCATAAAGAACCTGGCAGAGTACCTGGCTCCTGGTAGAAGTGATTATCTTTGCATCTTCATATGGAGAGAATTTCCTAATCCTCGGTGGAATTTAATTTGATGGAAAATCACCAGTAGGCATTTAAGAACACCAGTTGACAGTGATGGTGACCTTGCCTCTAACAGGCTGGGTAATTCAGCCATGAGGAATTGTCCTAACTGTGGAATACTATAATGATGATCATTATTGACTGAGGGAGAGACTCTAGACAGCACTGTTAGTGTCCAGTTGTAACAGATTCATTTGCCAGGCAAAAGGAGGCCCTGTGGGTTGCATGGATTTTCCGTTATGAGTGATCTGGCGGCACCTGAACATTAGTTAATGGCTTAGAAAGAAGTGGCTCTATTGCCTTATAGGCCAACATGCAGAGCCAGGAGCAGTCCATAGGCAGCCCTGCCTTGGGAGTCAAAGAAAGATGACACAAGGACATTATTTAAGACACCCAAGTGAGACATTTATGAAAAGAAGGGGTAGCATCTGGGTAGGCGAAGGAAGGCACTGTCATTCTCCTAATCTGAAAATATGTCAAGTCTAATGATTTCATTGAGATTGTTTATTTTAAAGCAGAGTAACATTTTATTAAGCCCTCCGTATTGTAGACTCTCTTATAACACAATAGCTTATAAATGAGGTTCCTTCAAAATCCTGCAAAAACAGTTCTGATGAAACAATAATTTGACTAATAACTACTCAAATGATTGTATCTAACTTACTAGGAATTTTAACTAAGAAACTATTTTTTCAGGCATCTACACCTCATATGTACATACATCTCTGAAAAGTAAATTGTGGAAATCAATCCTCCTAATAAAAAAACATTGACACAGATGGCACATTTTCTTGAGATTGCTTTTCATATGTTGTATCATCTTAAACGATTTAATTTAATTCTTAAATTATTAAGGACTATTTATTTAGAATACAAATAATTATATTGTATGTCAGTACATACCAAATTTACCTGCACGTCCCCCAGTGTGTATTTCAACAACTTTTCTTAGAAGAATTCACATGTTATATTTGTCTTAAATATTCACTGCCTTTTGTTTGCCCTTTTCTGTTTTCTCCACCTCATTGTAAGGGCTCCATTCAGGATCCCATCATCTAAATTACAGCTGATGGGAGAGCCCCTTTCTCCCAGTTGCAAGGGTTACTTACATTTCCAAATGCTGGGGAAATAGTTCAGTTTCGAGCAGAAAGAACTTCTCACGTATTTGCTGTTTACAAACTCTTCTGCACCTAATCTCTTGTTTCAGCTCAAGATGGAGGGTTTATGATTAATACAGTGGGTGCAGAAAATGGCCGAGTGCGTGGCTTCTTTTAAATATATCATGCTCAGTGCACACAGGCGCTGAGCATCAGTTAGAGAGAAGTGACAGCAGACTTGACCTTTCTCTCTGAATCGCATGTGGAAAAAGGGAATTAGCTTGCTACAATAGTACTTGAACTTGCTTTAACTTACCACTTTCCTCTTTAGAAAGAGAAACGTACGTTTGAAATGTGAAATCACCTTCAGGCCTCATGTTGTTTAAAATGAAACTATATTTCCTCATAGTATTAAATCCAATGTGTCTTTCAAACAAATTTACTAAGGCAATCGTAAATAACATCTGAGTTTTTCTTTCTTTATTTCTTTTTTTTTTTAATAAAGAAAAAAGGAATAATATTTACATTTACTGTGGAGATACATTTTATTTATATATATTATGTATATATAATTTTGCAATGACTATTGAGTTTTCCCAGGAGAACATATGAACAGTAGGTCCACTAGTGAGGTGTGAGCTATAAAAGGTTTTAAATTGGCTTCCATGTAACTGGAAACCAAATTAATAGCTATGGAAAATGCAAAAGGAGACCGAGAAGGGTTTTTTCTTCCATAGTTGCCAATTACTGCTATTAGGACTAATTTGCTCTGCCTATACCTGAAACTGCTATGATTGACACAGACCTCAGCCAATCATAGTGCTTCCTTGTCGGCTGTCATTTTCCTGTGATCATTTGCCAAGATTTTAGACAAACTTGAATGGAATGTAAAAACACATTGTTGCCAGAAAGCTCATCAGGTAAATATGCCATATAAAGAAATATATCTTCTCTGACCTCTCTGACATTTCTAAACTGTTTAAAAGCTGAAGTTAATTCTTTCTGATGGCCTTTCATCTTTTGTTGACAATAGAAAGCTCCAGAGTGGTGACAGTTCTTGTCAAGTGGGACCATCTTATCAAAAACAATACCCTCCACATCTTTCCATCCAAATATTCTACTCTATAATAAATGCATTTAAATTTACATATAGCTTTTATGTCTTCCCAAACCATCCTGGTATGAAACAACACAAATCTCTTCTTTAAACCCACTTTAAGTTTCAGATTTTCATTATTGCTAGTTTAAAAATGCATTATACAAGTAATATATGAACATTGAAGTGATAAAACTGTGCTGGAGTGAGCAGCTACAATTTGTTCTACGATGTCTTTTATTTGTAGCTACATGCTTGGAAGGTATTTCTGCAAGCATCAATCCCTGTTCTGTCTCTGTATCTCTGTACTTTTTGTGTTCAATCTGAGCAGCATAAAATCCCATCTCTCTAAGGCAACAGAGATCCTGATTTGGCTCTGAGATGATGTGACTCATCTGTTGAATATATAGAATTGTAACACCGTGTTTTAGTTACTGTCTCCCGAACTCTCTTTAATTTGTGTTTCAAAGGATCCTGTAATTGACATGTAATTGTAAGCAGATAGTGGTCTTATCACATATTTCCATGGGATCCCAATGCATTTATAGAAAGACTTTGCTGCTTTATAGATAGAAAGGCAACTGCTCATCACCTGTTGACTAGTCATATTGAGACAGGTAGTGATGTTGCAAGGAACAAGTTGAAATTTTGGTTTCAGGAATGTTTTTTTTTGTGGTTTTTTTTTTTTTTACAGAATTCGCCCTTGGTCCCATGAATGCCAAAAGCCACAGACTTGTCCTTTTTCTGTTCTCACAAGATCTGGAATCCCTTCTTAGCTTCTGAACAAGCCCTTTCACAAGGCATCATTCCTGGCCTTTCTAGCCCTGTTGTCTTGGGATACGCCCTCACGGTCCATTCACCTACTCCTGCCCTCCCCTCCTCATTTCCACTAGGTCCAACTCCTGCATCATTGTACCTTTGGTTGTGGCAAGTTTTTTTTTTTTTTTTTTTTTTTTTTTTTAAATATAGCTTTGCCCCCTTAAATAAGCTATTTAGTTGAGTTTGTTCAAGAGAGAATCACATCTCATATTGGAGAGGGAAAATGTTATCCTACTCAAACCAGTTTTCATTGTTAGAACATGGTAGACTCACCTCCCATTCATAAAGGTGAGGCAGAGTTGCCAAGCCAGACTCCCTTTTCATCAGTCAAAGGTTCCAGACTCAAGCAAAAAGAGCTGAGAAATAAGATCCTTTCAAGATCTTCCCTGATTTAAACCTTGAGAGAAAGCAATAAAAGTGAAGATGTGTGTTCCCCTTCAATGTTAGCTTTTCTCTTAGATATATGTTACCCATAGAATCTTTATATTTTTTCATTTTAAACTTTTACTCAAGAAAAAAAAGGAGGAAAAGGGGGACCGAATGGTATTTTCATCTTTCAAAAAAACCCACATAAAAAAGAAATGGTAAGTTCAAAGTAAGAGGATCTATTTCAGAGCTGGAAGTCTACCTACTCCTTGGAAAATTGCATTCAGAATCTGAGATGAATTTCACATTGCATGTAAATCCCCTAGTTTTATTTTTCAAACGATTTCCACAAAGTGCTACTGTTTCAGGCATTGACCAGTCAGATATGCTCCTGACTAGTCTGAGACTCCACTTCCAACTTTGCTGGTACCACTCAATTCGCAGCGCATATATTCAGATGTGAAATGTTGCTGTGCCTCTTCCCTCCCCATCCCCACCTTCTCTTTCCTTTCTTTTGTCAGAAAGTACACTTGGTTTTTTCTTTCCAGACATAGCTATAACTAAGGTTATTACATAAACCCTCAAAATTAGTTCATCTCAAGCAGTAGAAGATGGAGGCAGCAAAGGGCCCAGCTTCATTGCGTAGCTTGGTCTTTGGATCCAAAGAGAAGTTCTAATAGAAAACAGCAGTGTGCCGAGGGTGTCAGAAAGGTTAGGGTTCAGATCCCAGAGGCTGATTTTATTAGGACATTAGTGGTGCTGTGACTCTCCCCTCCCCTGCTACATCGACAAGAGCCCAGGCCTGCACTGTTTCTGCAAGATGAATGGGACTGTGGCTGTGTACACAATACCACTGCCAAGATGCACAGACGCAGGCACCAGTACTGAATGCCATGCCCCGTGAAACTGTAGCACAAAATCCCCAGTAGGATGGCTCTACAGAACCCTCCCAAAGCAGCTGTACGCCCCTCCCATTCAGGATCCCCGTAGGACTTCATAGGGTCCTCTTAGGTGATTTTTAGGAAGGACCAAGGCCTTACCATACCTGTACCTGGGTGATTTCTAGTGGCTTCACCCTCAAATAAATGAAAAGTCACCTTCGTCCCCCAGAGAGCAAATCACAACCATCCTGCTTCAAGAACCTTCCACCCACTTTCCTAATAATGACCCTGCTTTGTATTGCTCTTGCACCAAGGTCACTATAAATCTCAGCATCCTGCTTCACCTCCAAAGAACAAAAGCAAAACTAAAAACATGTTGGATTTTCCTTATATCAATGAAAATAGATGAGGAGCCAGCATTTCTTTCTTTGTAGCTATTTTATCCAGATGTTTACCTCTCCTTAGAACGTTAAGAGAATCTCTTAGTGGAAGCTCTGGGTTGATCCGTGCTGAGGGAACTCTGTTTCCTTAGGTTCCACATGCACCTCAGCTTCCCAAAAGGAAGATGCAGTCTGGAAGATTCTGGTGAAATTGTCTTGTCTCACAGACAATCGCGACAGTTAGGATTTGGTTTTCTATATCAAAGATTATACCAGTATTAATCTTTTCAAATCAAAATGTTAATTTTCACTATTAGAAATGAAAACTCACTTTCCATTTGCTGTTTTCCAAATTCTAATTTAATAGAATCAAACCCCTCACTTTGATATCTTATTAGCCTTTCATCTTAGAGAATTTTCTACTCTTACCATTTTTTCCTCTTAGAATATTAAAATGTTAGCTGTTTCATCAAAAATATCTTCTCACCTTCTCCTTTGTCTTAAATCCCTTCATTTTTTTTCATATCATTGAATTTTTGCTTCCTTTTTCACTATTGCCTTCCTCTGTATTTTCTTCTTGTTTGCAATCTTTTTTTCTCTTCTTTTTAAAGATACAGATCTACTGTTCCTCTGTTTCCTTTAGGGTCTTTAGAAAATTATTCCAAAAACGAATTCATTGTTTTTCAGTTATATCAAAAGCAAATTGTTGTACCATGTTTAAAGTGTGTGTTTCTGTGTTTTCAGAATGTAGTTAATTTCATTTAACATTTGCAAATGTCAGAATTATTTTGTGAGTCACCTCGTGGGTCTAAAATCCCTAGTCACCAAGCAATACTTATTTACTAATCAATGACGGGATGCGCCTCATACCCTCTCAAACTCCTTTTTTGCCCCCAATAGAAATACATTGCTTTGTTTTTGTTTTTAAATGGGTTTATTAAGATATAATTTACATACCATAAAATTCATACATTTTAACAGTCTTGAAGGAAGCAGGGCTTCTCATTCAACTGCATGAGTTTGTTTATTATTTGAAACTGGAAAAGCTACAAAATATGATCAAATAGAAATCTTAAAACATTCTGTGAACCCCATTCTGTTTCAATGCATAATTTTCCTATTACAGCAGTGTGTTTGCACCTCTGGAGTTAAGGTCATGGCAGCGTTTGCATTATAAACCCTTTTTTCAAGGGTTTATAAATGCAGCTGCTTTTGTTTGCTCAGGACTGAAGCTTGCCTCATGAGGTTTCAATGCAATAGAACAGCTTTTTGGGGTTGAGTTTTCTTTAACTAAATTAAAATTTTAAAACACCACATTGCCCTTTAAAAAATTATTGCAAGTGTCAAAAAGCCTAGGTAGGAATTTCTCCCTGAATAACTTTTTCTATATATGCATTTTTAATTGCCTTTAGTTTCCAAAAATTCTCCACCATGCTCAGTTTTTGATTGATGTTATGCCTCAAGTATTTACAAACCTAAATCCAATTCTCTTTATAAACTAAAAACCATGTTATATACAATTACAGTCTTTCAACATTATTAGCAAAATTATTTTTACTGTGCATAATATAGCCTAAAATGGCTTGAAAAGATAGCACAGAATGTTACACCTCAGAAGAAGTTATATATATATATGAAGTTATATGTGTGTATATATATATATATAGCAAGAGAGAGAGTACATATTTTCTAGAAGAGTTTAAAATATTTAGAAAAAAAATTTACAGTTTGGGGATCATAGTTTGCTCTTTTCAAAACAATAAAAATGCATGGTAGAGGATGCAGAAACCACCTTAAATTATTAAATTGGTTTTAAACATTAAAGAAAGAAAAAAATATATGATGTGATCACTCAATACTCAATATTAGAATGTCAGTTAAAGTGAAGTGTAATTGAGAATCCTGACTTCATTTGCACACAATTGCCAGAAACTTCTAATCAGACCTTCACTTGGTAATTTTAGGAGGTGTTTTCCTTTTCAATCACAGGCTAATATGGGGCTGCCTAAATATCACTTTATGTTTCAAAAGTCAGGTTTCATCTAATTAATTTTATTTATTTAAAAAATTATTTTATTTACTATTTTTCATGTGAAATTTATATTTTATACAGAAAAGATGAATAAAATCAAAGGCAAAAGAGTAGTAATGGATATTGTGTTCCAACATATACAATTTGAATGGAAATAGCCCCCCCCCCAACAGCTGTAGCTCAAGACAGAAACAGTTTTCATGCAGGTGCTTTTCAGGGTAGATTTCAAGTCCCCAGAACCAGTGATTGCTTTTTCTCTCACATCTGTGTATTGTCCAACCCAGCACATGTGCCTACCAAAAAGGTTTGTTGAATGAAGAAATGACTGTGCACTGCCCAACCGAGAAGACTCAGGGGAATTATGGACAGCGATCAAAAACTCAAAAACCAAAACTGTTTTTCTAACCACCTTCCCACCTCCTGACTTTCAAAAACAAAACCAGCAAACAATCAGAAAGGTTTATTCTGAATTTATGAGACCGCGCAGGAGGGTGACAGCTTGCGTTGATGTTTCAGCTGTTTCAGCTTGAATTGAGGTTCCAGCCGCGGCCTGACAAAGGCTACATCAGGCGCAAGAAAGAGGTTGTCTCAGGATCTTCGTGACAACGGATGCTGTGCTAGCTGTCCTAACCCCTGAAATATAGAGCCCTGGAATATGGTTGCTTGACTCCCCAACCGCCCTAGCTATGGACAGTCCTTTGAATGCAGAATACATTTAAATAAAAAATAAAAAATAAATTAGCCAAATAAATAGAATACTAAACTGGTGTTCAAAAAACTAAACGTACTTTTTCCTGCTAAGATATTTGATAATCCTTTGCTACCCCAGTTTGATGATTTTTACTGGGAGAATCTATTTATCATCCTGTTTCTTTAACCAAATATTGTTTAATTATACTATAAATTTAGGGGCATTAGAGGGGAGGAAAAAATAATTTTATATATTCAGGACTAACAGTTTATCCTTCTATCTGGTGTTTCCGTTAACAGATAATTAAGTGTTTGTTTTTCCTAGGGGTAAACAAACAAACAACAACAACAAAAAAACAAGCCTCTGAGTGCTTTCATTCTCAGGAAAGTGAAGGATTTTCAGAACAAGAAATGTACAAAGCAAAGGGGAGAAATGCACAATGTTTTCTATATACAGATATCTCCCAAACAAATATGCCTTTCTATACTCTACATTTACATGTGTGTGGAGAAGGGACACACAAGACCCAGAAAGAAAACAGTGATGGAGGTGTGAAATCATCTCTTTTCGTGAGTGAATGCGTCGGATTTTCATTCTGGAGTGAAAATGAATCCGGCGTTTCCAGCCTCCCTCCCCACCATTTCCCATTAATCCCTGAATAGTTCTCCGCCCACCCACCCCCAAAGTTAATGCTATTAAATATGGGCAGTTTGGCCCCTGAAAAATCCAGAGTGCAGGGTTCCCTAAGAAAGAAAGAAATTCCTGCTTTTGTTTTCTCCTGGTCTGCGGGGCAGGATGTTTTCCTGCGTGGCCGAGATGGTGATGAAGGAGGAAGACGGCGGGCTGGAAACCTGGCCGCCGCTCCACAGTGCCGGCCGCAGCCGGGAGCCAAGCCCTGGCCAGGTCTTTCCCCACATCTGCTCTAGATAAATATTTACAAATCTTAAATGCATATTTACGCACTTCAAATTGACTGACGGAAGTAATGACTCTGGAGCAGTTTCCATAGTCGAAGCACTTTAAGAATAGTGTCTTCTTTCTACACAGGGGGCTAGAATGAAATTAGGATTTGACTTGGGTTTGAATTTTGAGATGTGTAGCTCTTCTCATCTGGCATTTGAGAAAGTGTCCAGAACAGTACCTTTGAACAATTCCTCCTCTCTCCCCTCTCTTCCCTCCCTCTTTCTAACACTTCCTTCCTTCCTTCTTTCTCCTCTTCCTCCCATCCTCCCATTTCCCTCCCTCCCTGCCTTCCTCCCTCCCTGCCTTCCTACCTTCCTGCCTTCCTTCCTTTTTTCTCTATCAAAGTACCTATGATTTTCCTGTTAAGTAGTACCCAGTACTACTGAAAGGAAAATCTAGTCTGAATTCTTTTGTTTAACTTTTACTATAAAAATTAAAATGATAAAAATGTAGGTGCTTCCAACTGTGCCTGCTGAAATAGTCTTTAAATCAGGGCATTCTAAAGGAAATTTTTTTTTCCAATTTTGGCAGCACCTTCAATTTCCCTTCTCCTCTGAGGGACAGTAATTGATCCTTTTATTTTTTCAAATGGAGGAAGTGTCAAATATTTGGATTTGTCTCGATCATTTATTTTCCATGAGTGGGGAATAAACACTGTGCGAGTGATACATGCACATTCTGTAGGTGGTTATGATGAATAAATTGGTTGTATGATCAGAAATCAAATGATGGAGGGATGATGATGAGCAAATCAAATGGCTTTGCATGTCTTCTCACTCCTGAAATGGCGTTTTCAGAAATTTTACAAGAGTAATTCCAAACATCTGCTCATTGAGACTTGAAAAGCAGAAGGATTCATGCCAATCTAGAGAGGAAGAAAACACCAGATTGTTACAAAGTTTACATTGAAAAAAGTTTAAATTGAAAGTAAGTTGGCCACTGCTGTAATTTATGAAATTTGGGCATCCACTAGGGCTGAGGAGAAAATACATGGGAGAAAGAGCCTAAAGTATAATAAATAGTAATTAAGAAATGCTAAGGAAAAATCCAGTTGTATGTTCAACGGGCAGTTTGCATGGTCAAAGTCCCTGTTTTGTTCATTTAAAATTTTTGTTGTTGTTGTTTTAATTTGTATTTGTAAAACCCCCATTTGATGCTGATTAAATCTGAAACTAGAACCCATAAAGACTTCTGCTTATGGACTGAAGCTGACAAACACCCTGGGTCCTGTATCCTTTTGAAGATAGAGTATGAATCTATTTGAGGGTAATTGCCATGTGTTTAGTTATTAATATAGTGTCACTTAAAATAGAAAAAAGACATTTTGTCTGAAAATTTTTCCTGTTGCCTGCTTCGGAATAATAGCATTAACTCTTGAGCATTTTTTTTTCAATTTTATAAAAATGAAAAACAATTTATTTCCACTTTTCAATAATCTCTGAATTTGAGCAAATAAACCATCTCACCTGGTCTGTATATCTGTAATCTGTTTCTTCAAAGCAGAGAGTGTCAGCTGAGTTAAATTCAACACACATATATTAAAGGTCTACTATGTGCAAGTATTATTAGGCCAATTAAAATTTAGAATTTCCTATACACTCTATCCTGTCTGTGTTGGCTGGTGGGCGGTGGGGGGGGGTGTCGGTTCTGAGCAATCTTATCATTTGGGGTCACAGAAGATAAGGCCAATTTCAAAAAAGGCCACAGGAAAATGGGTGGGGGTATGTGGGGTCATGGAGTAAAAGAAGTTCTCTGGGACTTAAAGCCATTTTCTACATATTCTGCCCATCTCTGCTCAGTCTATGTAGTGATGGCAATGCCATTTCCCAATATAAGCCCACAGTAATCTTTATGAAGCTCACCCTTCTCCTATTCCTTACATGAGAGTATTCAGCATTTCCTTTAACCTTTTGTGGCCATTCCCAGTTGAGATCACCAGAGTGGTTGTAGATTAGCTTTCCTTCAAGTAATACAATAATAATACCTTTTGCTGGGATGGGCATTTTAAATGGCTCCTAGTTTGTTTTCATTTGTTTCTTCATTGGATCTACAAAAACAATCCTGTTGGATAATTAGGGATACCTAGAATTTTTCCCATTTTGTAGGAAAAGTGATTTGGATTAAAATCACATGGAATGAAAGAAAAACTCAGCTTCTCTCATCCTTCGCCCAGTGCTATCTACTATCTTAGCCAGGGTGAACAAATTGTAGCCCATTGGCTAAGTCCAACCTGACTCATTTTTTTATAATGGCCTGGTGAGCTAAGAATTGTTTTTATAGTTTAACTGTTTACATTTAAATGGTTATTTGAGTACCTACAGAATAGTCTTGATTTTGCCTCTTGAACCACAAAGCATAAAATATTTACTCTTTGGCCTTTTGAGAACATGTTTGCAGATCCCTTCATCATTCTATACCCTACCCACAGCCCCTAGACCATTCTTCTCCAATACCCTAGCCCCGATATCACCAGCCCACATGAGATGATCAACTCTTTAAGCAGACACCCATTCTTCTTTCTTAAAAGATTTAGCACATGAAGTACAGGGCTCTGTGCATGTAGGAATTTGGCCACTTCTGTTTAGCCGTTTAACTCACCCAGACAAACCCAAGCATGGCAGCTACACTTGGAATCCTGACCCGATTTGGGGCTAATGTTAGATATAGGGAGGAAGTTGCAGTGTAAAAGACCTAGCTGCTTAAACATGAGTATCTGATTTAAAGTGTAAAATTAGTTTCAGTCAAACCTAGGACCCAGCAATAGTGTTTTTCTCTTGCATTCTTGCATCCTAAAAGAGAGGGATGGTGTTTATCCTGCTTAATCTTCAGTCCCCTCCATGATGAGGCAATTCAATGAGGTTTTTTTTTTTTGTTTTTTTTTTTTTAGTTCTTTTGCTCCTGTCACTGTTTTTGAATTCAGGCAATAGAGAGGACAGTGTTTACTAGATATGGGTTCCATTTTAAGAGTATCTTGAAAATTATGTTATTTAGATGACACATCTGCCTCTGGTAGATGTTTCCAAAGTTGAAAACTTTTCTATCTAAAACATTAGTGTTTTAGATAGTTAATGTGTTTTTCTTGAGCCTCCAGAGCCTGAGAGCAGCCATTAAAGCAGAGAATGGCTTTATTGGGCAATGAAAATCAGGGTGGCAGAACTGTTACTCCTGGCTTAGCAATCTACATAAAGGGTGGGTCCAAATAACCATGTGAAGTGAATTGGACTTAAAAACAAATATGAATTATGCCGCTATGAACATGGCCATACAAGGATCTGAGTGTCTGCTTTTAATTCTTGAGCGTATATACCAAGGAGTGGGATTGCCAGGTCCTATAAATATAAGTAATTCTATGCTTAACTTCTTGAAGAAGTGCCGATATGTTTTACACAGTGGTGGTAACATTTTACATTCCCATCCACAATGCACAAGTGTTCCTATTTCTCCTCATCCTCTCCTACACTTGTTAATTTCTACTTTTCAACAATAGCCATCCTACTGGATGTGAAGTGATATCTCATGGTGCTTTTGATTTGCATTTCCCTAATGGCTAATGATGTCGAACATCTTTTAGTGTGCTTATTTGCCATTTGCATATCTTCTTTGGAGAAATGTCTATTCAAGTCCTTTGCCCAGCATCATTCATAATTGCCAAAAGGTGGAAACAACCCATGGGTCTATCAACAGAAGAAAGGATAAACAAAATGTGGTAAAACATGCAATGGAATATTATTCAGCTGTAAAAAGGAGTAACATTGTGGTACATGGATAAACCTTGCAGACATTATGCTGAGTGAAATAAGCCAGACACAAATGGACAAATATTGTATGACTCCACTTATTTGAGGTACCTAAAGAGGCAAATTTATAGAGGCAGAAAGCATTATAATGATTCCTAGGGGCTGGGGGGAGGGAGGGAAAAGTGAGTAATTAATGGAAACAGAGTTTCTATTTTGGATGATGAAAATGTTCTGACAGTTTACTTAATACTGCTGAATTGTATACTTAAAAAGGGCTAAAATGGCTTTATGCTGTGTATATTTTACCACAATAAAAGTGTAGAAGAGGAAAGACTATGACATATATAGATGAAAATTTGATTTTCTTCTATCTCGAGAGATTTTAAAAATTGTCTAAAATTGGTGGCCAACACTGGCATCCTAGCAGGCATGAGGTTCAAGGATTCTTCCTACACTCCTTAGCAAGAGGCAGAGAGCACCCAGTGACTCCTGATTCATGATGGGTTTTTACAAGACAAGTTGCAAAGTGAAGGTATATCTGACTAGCTGGCCTGTTTCCAGTGGATTAGATTTGATATTGCCTGGGTAGATGTTTGAGGGGCACTAATGATTTCTTTTCTTTTAAAGATGGAAGGTACTCCCTTCCCTGGATTATAAAGTATAACCCAATGAAGAAAATTTGGAAAATATTTAAAACATTTTTTTTTCATATTTCACATAATATATTTATATTTTACATAATATATTTAGTTCATAATAGGGCAACCATATGGTATTTTTCTGTTTGTGTCTGGCTTGCTTCACTCAACCTAATGTCCTCCAGGTTCATCCCTGTTGTCATATGTTTCATGGCTTCATTTCTTCTTACCGCTGCATAATATTCCATTGTGTGTATACTCCACAATTTGTTTATCCATTCATCAGTTGATGGACACCTGGATTGTTTCCAACTTTTGGCTATCGTGAGTAATACTGCTATGAACATCAGTGTGCAGATATCTATTTGTGTCACTGCTCTCAGTTTTTTTGGATATATACCCAGCAATGGTATTGCAGGGTCCCATGGGAAGTCTATATTCAGCTTCATTAGGAACTGACAAACAGTCCATCACAGTGTCAATGCTACATTCCCACCAACAATGAATAAGTGTTCCTATCTCTCTATATCCTCTCTAACAGTTGCAGTTGTCCAACTTTTTAATAGGAGCCAGTCTAATAGGTGTGAAATGTTATCTCATTGTAGTTTTGATTTGCATTTCCCTAATCACTAGTGATACTGAATATTTTTTCATGTGTTTCTTCGCCATTTGTATTTCTTCTTTGGACAGTTGTCTTTTCAAGTCTTTTGCCTATCTTTTAATCAAATACTTTGTCTTTTTATTGTTGAGTTGTATGATCCCCTTATAGATCATGAATATTAAACCCATATCAGATATGTGATTACCAAATATATTCTCCCATTGAGTCGGCTGCCTTTTCACCCTTTTGACAAAGTCCTTTGAGGTGCAAAAGTGTTGAATTTTGAGGAGGTCCCATTTATCTATTTTTTCTTTTGTTGCTTGTGCTTGGGGCTTAAGGTTTAAGAAACTACTGCCTTCCACAAGATCTTGAAAATGTTTTCCTACATTTTTTCTAGGAGTTTTATGGTTGTTGTTTTTATATTTAAGTTGTTGATCCATTTTGAGTTAATTTTTTTATAAGGTGTGAGATAGGGGTTAAAATTTTTTTAATCCATAATCCTTCCATCCAGAGCCATCCAGAAATAACTATTTCATTGCATTTAGTTTTAGTTTTTATTTTCTGTTAATGCATATAATTTTTAATATTGAGATTATACTATATTTGGTTTCTGTTCTGCTATTTTTTAAATTAATGGTATATCATGGGCATTTTTTTCCTGGGCATTCTTAGTGAGCATGTTGATGGCATAATATTCCTTCCTGTAATTATATAATAATTTATGTATACATTCTTCTTATGTTGGCCACAAAACTCATTCTGGGTTTGTTAATTTGTTATAATAAATAATATCATGATGAATTTTCTTGGGAGGGATTTCTGGAAGTAGGATTACTGGTTTGAAGGGTAAACTCTTTTCAAGATTCTAGAAAGTCTGTATCAATTTATATTCTTATCTGTTCTCTATGAGAGCTCATTCTCACTAAATTTCAATTTTCTCAAATTCCCTCACCCCCATGACTCTCTTGTCTGTCCACTTATTGTCTCTGCTCATTGTGTCAGCTCATTGTTTCTTCTCATCTTCTTTAGGAGGTACCAGGAACCAAATTAGGGACCTCCCATGTGGGAGGTGGGTGCCCAACTGCTTGAGCCACATCCACAACCTGCTCGTTCCCTTCCCTTCCCTTCCCTTCCCTTCCAAAAGAAGCCACAGAAATATGGGACAAAGGGCAGTGGGAAAAGAAACTTTATCAGTCAGTGTTCTCCAGAAAAACAGAACCAGTAGGATGTGTGTATATATGTGTGTGCATTTGTGTCTGTGTATATGTGTGTGTGTGTGTGTCAGCACATATATATGTTAAGATATTTATTTTAAGGGATTGGTTCATTCTATTTTGGGGACTTGTATGTCTGAAATTTGTAGGACAGGCTGGCAGACTGTGAACTCAGTCAGGACTTGATGCTGCAGTCTTGAAGAAGAATTTCTTCTTCTCTGGGAAACCTCAGTTTTTGCTTTTAAGGCCTTCAGCTGATTGGATGAGGCCCACCCATATTTATTGAGGGTAGTCTCCTTTACTTAAGTCAACTGATTTTAAATGCAACCCACATCTACAAAATACCTTCACAGCAACACCTAGATTAGTATGATGAAATACCTGGGTACTATAGCCTAGGCAAGTTGACACATATAATTAGCCATCCTGGGAAAGAAAGGTCAGGTGCCTTTGTATTTCCAGGATTCTCCAAACTAAAGCTTCAGGTACCATCTCTTGTAATTTCTTCCCAGGGACGATGCTGCTTCTTTAGAAGCAAGCAACCCATTTGGATCTTTCTCTATAGCCTCTGGTCTAACCTAGTTAATACAGCCTCATCCAGATTTGGAGATTGGTCCAGTTGGTGTGCATGGGTAATGTATCCTACAATCTAATACAAAGAAATATACTTCCTTACAAAATATCGCAATGGTTTCATGTACAAATAAGATATTCAATGTCTACTTGTTGACTCCATTATCCAGCAATCACAGCCCTCCTAACCTTGTACCAATAACGTGTGATGGGGTGGGGAGAACTAGGAGGGAAGTGCTGCCACAATCAGCAATAGCTGTTAGGCTAACATCTGCAGCAAAATCCTAACATAAAACTTCCAAGAGTGGGAAAGTGACCTATCCAGTTGACAGCAACAGGCTCAAGAAGCCCAAAATAAAAAAAAATGCTCTTCTCTATAGAGAGGCCTCATCGTTCTTTGCCCTGAAAGTGAGCCTCATTATAACAGGTAGAAGTATATTCACCAGTGGGTTATTAGACTTTTTTTAGATGACATTTTAATCTTGAATTTATTATTCATTGTGTAAACCACTTATATAGTTCTCAATCAGCTGCCATCATTTTTGATGATCAGTACTAATGGAGGGAAGCAGTCATGGAGAAAATCCAAAGCAATTTACAATCCAAATGCTGCTGGTGTTTGCTTGTGAAATATAATGTCTGGTTTTCAGCTGCAGACAGGGCTAGCTTTGGGGGCATATAACCTGTGCAGTCGCATGGACCCTCTGCTTGGTTTAATGCTCTACTGTCAGTGTCTTAGAATTCTTAAGCATTTCCAAACAAGATACCTCCCATTTTCATGTTGCACTGGGCCTGCAAATGGCATAGCTTGTGCAGATGAACTTTTCCTGGATAGATTGTAACATGGCTATGCATCCCAAAGGACATCCATGATGACCAAAGAAGGATACTTCCCAAAGGCAGGTTGGGTGGGCTGCACTCCAAATCGGGACCTTCCTCTGGCTGACACCCACATGGCTAATGGGGAGCTAACTGGTAAGGGCTCAGAACAGGAAGGTGGGGTGTTACATATGACATCAGACCTGAAAGCTGACAGAGAACAAACCTATCCTCTATGAGATCTAAGAAAATATGGAGAAACCCACTCTATAAGATAGTATTTTAAGAACTGTAGGACCAAGAAAGGCATTCTAGCATCCCAGTGTAAATTTTACATCCTACTCTTTGCCAAGGAAAGAAAATAGATGTGAACTGAGATTTATGAATAGAAGGTGCTGCAACTTGACCTCGCTGGGCCACAAGAATCTGTCCTGAGGAAGACATTTGATGGAGAGGAAACTGCAGAGAAAGTAAAAGTTGATACAAATCCCTGAGTTCTATGTTGCTAGGGAGAAGCTTTACATCTCTCTTAGGGACCTGCCTGCCTTTCCCCAACTACCCTGACCCCCATTTCTGAGCTACACTCGAAACCAAGGCTTCTGGAGTACCCTGGAAACCTAACAGGAACCCTTGATCCCCTCTGTCATCTTGAATCAAATTTAGAAGTAATCCATCCTTTCTGCACCCCATAATAAAGAGATGTTTGAAGACATTGCTGTCCATTCCTCATGCCTGCAATGACTGTGATAATGTTGCTATATACCCCAGAATAATGCCATGCAGGACTCAACATTCATTCATTTATTCATGCCACAGTTACTGAACTTTTCACTCAAGTGCTGTACTGAATACTGATGGATACACAGATTTTAAAACAAACATTTATTGCTCTTAAGGATCTTGCCATCCTGTAGTGAGAAAAAGCATACAAACAACTTTCCTATAAATACAAAGTGATAAGACTATTGAAAAAAAACTATACAGATCAAATGCTGAGAAAAGGCAGAGGAAGGACAGACAATTTCCAGAGAGTAAGATGAGGGAAAGCTCCATGGAAGAGGCAGCATAGCTGTTGGGCTTTGCATAAGCAGGACTGAGAAGTGGAGACGATGCCCTGAGGGACTATGGAAAACAACATGAGCCAGGGCAGGGAGGTGAGAATCAGGGGGCATGTGTAGGAAATATAGTTATCCACATTGGCTGGAGAATAGAACTTGTAATGGTGACGAGTATCCAGACGAGAAGGCTGGGTCAGACTGTGAGTCATGAATGCCTAACTAAAGCATTTGAACTTTTTCAGCTTAAAATGAGGAGTTACCAAAGTTGTTTTTTTAAGGGAGGTAATAGATTGGACTTTACGTTTCAAGTAGGATTAGTCTGGCAGAAGGATGTAGGAAGAATTCATTCATTTATTCATGTATGCAACACATGTTTATTAAGTATCCACTGGATGATGAGGACTATAGTAGGTCTGAGAGTAGGATGGTAAGTTACATTGGTGACCTCTACCAACCAGGGAGTTTACTGTCTAGGAAGAAGACAGAGAAATAGCCAATAGCAACTGAGTACTATGATGAAACATGTTATAATGAGTGTTATGAAAGCATATAGGAGAAGCACTTATCCCAGCCCTGGAAAATGTTTCAAAAAGAATGATGTTAAAGCTGATACAGGACAGGGCAGTGTTATGTAGACAAAGAGGGACCTAAGAATGTCGCAGGCAATGTTAGTGAAGGGCCAGAGGCCAAAGCCATCAGGAAAGGCTGAAAGAAGTTCCCTGTAGGAGGAAGGGTAGTGGTTGAGGATGGTCAACAGGGTGTGGGTAGAGGTTGGCAGGATGAAAGGGGACAGTGAGGGGAAGTCAGAGATGGAACAAAAGAAATAGGAGCAGGTTTAGATTCTATCCTGGAGACAATGCCATAGGCAGAGCTGCATTTTAGAAAGACTTCACAGGTATTTTTGTGGAGAAAGTAGTGGTCCAGAGAGAAAAAATGGTGGCCTGGCCTAGGGCAGTGGCAGTGTGAACAGAGAGAAGAAGCCTGAGAGAGATATTTAGGAGATAGAATCTACTATGGAGATGGATAAGATGCAGAGGTGAGGAAGAGAAAGGTGCCAAAGATGAATGACCCTGAGGCTTAGACGACCTGATGAATGGTTTGGGGAGTTAGAGACCAGTGGGGAAGGTGAGTGTAACCGTTGGGAAATTTGATGTATTTATGAATTCCAAAAATATAATTGAATCATGCTTGTAAACTGATCTGTTAATCTGGGCATGATTAAGTTAGGATTAGGGCGTTGAGCCCCACCCCTTGGTGGGTGGGGAATTGAATATAAAAGGCAAGGCAAAGGACAGTTGAAGCAGCAGTCTTTTGAGAAGAAGTTTTGATGTTGGAAAGAAGGCCCCAGGAGAAGAGAAGCAAGTCTTTCGCCTGATCATCTACAGCTGACCTTGTGGAGGAAACAGGAGTAACCCAGCCCCGGGAAGAGAGGAAACCCAGAAGCCTGAACCCTGGCAAAGGCCGGCAGCTGTCTTGCTCTAACACGTGGCAATGGACTGTGGTGAGAGAAGAAACTTAATGCTTTATGGCCTGGTATCTGTGGACTTCTACCCCAAATAAATACCCTTTATAAAGACCAACCCATTTTTGGTATTTCACATTAGCACCCCTTTGGCTGACTAATACAGTGAGTGTTGGGGGAAAGATGGTAAGTTCAATTTAAGTGAATTTGAGGCTTTGGGGAGATGCTTAGGAAGAGATATCCAGTAACAATTTGATATGTAAATATGAGCCTCAGTCAAGCTATCAGGCTCAGAGAACAGTGAACTAGATCAGCATACTGATGGTAAGTGATACCTTGAAAGTGTATGGCATCATCCAGGGAGTCTGAACAGAGTCAAAAGAGAAGAGGGCCTTGGCCAGAACCTTGGAAGCATGAACAGTTAAGGAGTGGGCATGGCCAATGAGGTTGGACGAACACTAGAAAAGAATGACTTGTTGGAACTCAAGGGAAAAGAATGTTTAAGGAAGGGACTTGTTAATTTTTTGAGTGCACCTGAGAGGTCAAGTAAGTTAAAGACTGAAAAGTGTCCATTGGATTTGGCAACCAAGAAGTTCTTGGTGATGTTTGCTAAAGGAGAGTGGAGACCATCATCTCGCCCATATGATGTACTGACCCAGAAACAGTGGAGGCAGAAATATATAAGAAGATTAATAGTCATGTATTAATTAACACACATGAGCTTGGTAAGAGGATGGTGATGGCGATGTTATTGACCTCAAGAGAGACCCAGAGGGAGAGGGAAGGATTAAGCACCATTATCTGCAGTGAAAGCATTCTGAGTGAACCTCCAGCTTTTACAAGCACCCCTAAGAGACCTGTGCAAGAGTTTCTCCGGGGTATTGACCAGAGATGGGACTGCTGAGTCATAGGGCATAAGGAAAGTAAGTGTGACTAAGGACTCCCAGATAGCTCTTTAGAAGGGCTCTCCCATTTTACACTCCCACCCACTGGCAGTGTATGAGTTTCTATCTTTGCTAATGCTTGACATTATTCCACTTTCTAATATTTGCCAATCTGATAGGTGTAAAGTGACATCTCACCATTGTTTTAAAATGCATTTCACCTACCACTAGTACTAGATTATTTCTTTGTGTATTTATAAGTATACATATTTTCCCCTACTCAAATTGCCTATTCATATCTTTGTCCATTTTTTCCTATCATTTTCTCATAGCCTCGTTCCTTACATATTCTTGATAGTAAACCTGTGTTGGTATTATACATTGCAGATAGCTTTCATTTATTAGAAATCTGTAATTTTTATATGATCAGATCCATAAATATTTTTGCTTCATGATTTTCCCCTCCTCCTCCCAACATCGCAATGTTTTACTCATTCTTTTTCTTCTTTTAGTTTATACTTTTAATTTTCACCAGAAGTTACCTTTGAATATGATGTGACATAGGGGATCCACTTTCTCCCTGTGATGAATCAGTTTCCCCAAACTATATAGTAACAATACACTGGCTCCATTGGTCTATGTGTCTCTTTCTAATCCTGTTCTATATCTTTGTGTTATATCTTTATATACATAGAGTGAGTCCTATATTTTTTTCAATGTACACTTTGATATAAACTTTAGTAAAATATTATTAATCTCCTTTAAAAGTCCTGTTATAATTTTGATTGAAATTAGATAGAATTTACGGATTAAATGCAGGCCAATTCACATCTTTACAATATTAAGTAGTTACATCCATGATTAGGCTATATCTCTTCCCTTATTTAGGTCTACTTTGTATTCTTTAATAAATTTATCATATTTTCTCTATTAGAGTCTTGTGACCTTTTTGTTAGGTTTACTACTTGATACATTTTAGTTTTGGATGTTATTGTGAATGACATCTTATTTTGTGTTATATTTTCTAGTTGGTTATTGTTGATAGAGAAATACTATTGATTTTTGTGAGTTGATCTTATATCTGGCAAAATTGCTGAACATTTTTGTTAGTTCTAATAGTTTATCTGTTGTTCTGTTGTGTTTTCTATTATAGATGATCATATCATCTGCAATAAATGACATTCTGTCTCTATCCTTCTAATCCTTACAGCTCTAGATTGAGCTGGTCTCAGTGGGGTGGAGGCAGAAAGTAATTTTATTCTTCATCTTGTCCCTTTATACTTACTGTAGTGGGTTGAATGGTGACCCCAAAAGATATGTCCAAGTCCTGACTCCTGGTACCTGTTAATGCAACCTTATTGGGAAATAGGGTCTTTTCAGATCTAATTAAGTTAAGGATCTATCGATGAGCTCATCTTGGATTTAGGGTGGGCCTCAAATTCAATGACCAGTGTCCTTATAAGAGAACAGAGGTGGAGAACGAAGATACACAGAGATATGAGGGAAAACCATGTGAAGATGGAGGTAGAGAATGGAGTGATGCCTTTACAAGCCAAGGAATGGCAACGATTGCAGGAGCCATCAGAAGGTGTCAGAGAGTCACGGAATGGATTCTCCCTCAATCCTGAAGACACCTTGATATTTCACCTTTGGTTGATTCAAGCCACTAAATCCATAGTAATTTGTTACAGCAGCCCTAAGAAGCTCACACACCCATTTTGTAGGCTTAACAGTCCCATTCCTGGATGAAATCTTGGGAAGATCCCATAGCTTTACAAGCCACTCTCTGTTTCCATCCCACTTTTGGAGGTGTTTACTCTGTTCCTGTTTAACTTCTTGAGTTAGATGTTTAGCTCCTCAATTTTCAGGCTTTCTCTGAATACACACATTTAAATATATGCATTTAAGGTTATAAGTTTTTCTCTAAGCTGTACTTTTGCTATATTCGTCAAATATCAGTATATAATGTTTTATTACCATTTAGTTCTAAATGTTTCCTAATTTCCGTTGTGATTTCTCTTTTGAGCCATGACATATTTAGAAATGTGCTTTTGTTTCCAAGCATGAGGGTTTTATTGTTGTTATTCTTTTGTTATTGATACTGGTTTATGGTTTGAGTACAGGGTTGAATTTAATCTTTAGCCACATAAATAGCCACTTGTCCCAGCACCAATTTATTGAAAAGTCACTCCATTTTGCAATGATTTGCAATCTCACTTCTCTCACATATCTAGAACCATTTATTTCTAGATCTGTTTCTAGATTGTATTCTGTTCCACTGGCCAGTCTATCTGCTATGCACCCAAATTATGCTGTCCTAAATAATAGAGCTTTTATAAGCATTCTGGTAGGGCAGGTCCCACCTACCTCCAATCTTAGTTTTGTCTTAATTACTCTTATAAATTTCTACTAATGAACACTGTTTGTTGGGATTTTCATTGAGATTGCATGGGCTCCATAGATTCCATAGGGAAATTATTGATATTTTTTCACTATTGAGTCCTCTTATCTAAGAATGTGTCATAGTTCTCTTTATTTAGGTCTTTAAATTTTATTCCAATAAATGGTTAGATTTATTTCTAGGTGCTTTGTATTTTTATGCTATTATAAATGGGTCTCTAAAAAAATTCCATTTTATAGCTGTTAGTTGCATTACATAGAAATATAATTATTTATTGTATATTGATTCACTATGTTTGCTAAATTATCATATTAATTCTGATAACTTATCTTTAGATTTCCTTTTAATTTTTTCCCTTAATGATCATATCATATATGAATAGTTTTGTTTCTGCCTCTCCAATCATTTATACCTCTTATTTCTCTTCTTACACTGGCTGTGACTTTCAGGTACAATGTTGAATAGGAATGGTGAGAACAGGCATTCTTTCTTATTTCCAATTTCAAATAGAAGGCTGTCGATTTTTCACCATGAATATATTTGCCATAGGTTTTCGGTAAATACCCTTTATCAGACAAAGGGTATTTATTTATTTCTTTTTTTTTTT
>JAKSZT010054017.1:3411705-3557345 GCA_026826555.1 Tolypeutes matacus | reverse complement strand
AAAACTACAATGAGATACCATCTTACACCCATCAGAATGGCAGCTATTAAAAAAACAGGAGACACTAAATGTTGGAGAGGATGTGGAGGAATAGGAACCCTCATCCACTGCTGGTGGGACTGCGGTATGGTCCAGCCACTGTGGAGGACAGTTTGGCGGTTCCTCAGAAAACTTGCAATAGATCTTCCGTATGATCCAGCAATTCCACTGCTGGGTATATACCCAGAAGAACTGAAAACAAAAATACAAACAGATATATGCACACCAATGTTTATAGCGACAAAGGGTATTTAAATCTATTCCTAATTTTACTAAAAGATTCTATATTGAATAGAAGTTGAATTTCATGAAATTCTTTTTTGCATCTATTGAGTAAATCATAATAGTTTTCTCTTTAATCTGTTAATGTGGTGGCTTAAAGTAATTTGCTAATGTTAAACAAACTTTCCATTTCTGAGATAAATCCTACCTGATCATGTTATTTCATCATTTTTATAAATTGCTGGATTTGGTGTGCTAATACTCTAGTTAGAATTTTTTCATCTATTTTTTTTTTTTTTTGAGTGATATTTCATGTAATTTTCCTTTCTGGTAATGTCCTTATCAGGGTTTGGTATCAAGTTTTTGCTAGCCTCATAAAATTAATTAGGGCCTGTTTTGTTTGGTAAAACTCATTGGTGAAGCCATTGAGGCCCTTAGTTTTCTTTGTGGTAAGATATTTTATTACTGATTCAATTGTGTTTTAAATGTTTATGGGAAGTTTAGGTTTCCTTTTTTTTTTGGAATCAGTTTTTATAAAATGTATTTTTCTAGGAATTTGTCAATTTTGTCTAAGTTTTCAAATTTATTGGCCTAAAATTGTTCATTATGTCCTCCTGTTATTCTTTTTGATACCCAAAATGCCTATAAGTAATGTCCATTTTTGTTCCTAATACTATTTATCTTTTTCTCTTGATTTGTCTTACCACTGGTTGGTTGGTTTTATTATCTTTTCAAATAATTAACTTTAGGTTTTGTTGACTCATCCCACTGTATATTTGTTTTCAAATTTCATTTGTTTCTGTTCTCATTTTTATTGCTTCCTTCTTTCTTCTTTTTTCCTTTCCAAAACTTTTTATTATGGAAAACTTCAAGGATATACAAAAGTAGGGAGAATAATAAAATGTACCCTCATGTGTCTATCACATAGCTTCAACAATTATTGACATATGGTCAATCTTGTTTTATCTCTACCCCTAACCACTTTCTCCCTGCCCTTAGAATTATTTTGAGGAAATAACCCCAACCAGCATGCCATTTTCTCTATAAATATTTTAGCATATATCTTTAAGATATAAGAATTGGTGGGGTCTTTCTCTTGCATTTTATTTCGGAAATTTTCAAGTATATATGAAGATACAGAAAATAGTGTAAAGAACTTTCATGTACCTATCATTCAGCTTTAGCAACTATCCATGCATATCTTGTTTCTGTATATCCCTCTCACACCCCCCCATATTATTTAAAGCAAAACCTGTATATATTATTCCATCTGCAATTAT
Organism: Tolypeutes matacus; assembly: GCA_026826555.1. Lineage (NCBI taxonomy): Eukaryota > Metazoa > Chordata > Mammalia > Cingulata > Chlamyphoridae > Tolypeutes > Tolypeutes matacus. Next base: position 3,555,804 of record JAKSZT010054017.1, on the reverse strand, counting down.
TTGAATTTATCTGTAAAAGCTAAGGACCTCTTTATAAAATTATAGCCACAGCAACATTTTCACAGCTAAACATTATTGATAATTCCTTTGTATTATCAAATATCCAGTCAATGTTCACATTTTACTGTCTCATAACTTTTTTTATTTCCTTGAATCAAATCCAAATCCATACATTTCATTCACTGATATGTCTAAGTCTTTTTTAACCTGTAGCCTCCTCCCCCCTCTCTCTCTTTTATTTCTTTGTTATTTTGTTTGCTTTTCGTTGCTATTATTGTGGTTGGTTGGTTTGTTGTTGGCTGAAGAAAACTGTAGATTTCCCCGCTGTGATTTGCTCTTTGCATCCCTGTTGTTGTCATTTAATGTCTTCTGTTCCTATATTTTTCTATAAATTGGTAATTAGATCTACAGACTTAATCAGATTAGATTTGATTATTTTTTTCAAGAATACTTTATAGGGTGTGAGATATACTTACATTAAGTCTGGTTTTCTTTGTTGTTATGTTAAAACCATTGATGATCATTGCCTAGAGCCATTAATTCATTAGTAGTTGAAAAATGGCAATATTCTATCATTTGCCTTCTATTTATTAGCCAGAATACTTCATAAAAGAAAACGGAACAACTGCTTCTCATCAAATATTTGGTCACAGATAGTTTATATCAGAAATGCAGGACAAATACTTGAATTGTGCCCTTTATTTACCAGTTTTCAAAATAATGAGTTGGTTCTCTAGACTCCTGTAATGATGGCCAATATCATTAAAAATATTTTTATGACCCCATGGATTTAAACATGTTGGTGTGTTTCAATGCACTGAAGTTATTTTTGCTACTGCTGCTGCTCATGTCCCATTTGTGGCCAGTGGGAATCCCTCTAAATTGGCTCCTGTGTCCCTTTGATATGGGCCCCGTCATACTGGATACTCTCCTTGTTTCCCTTCTGGCATGACAAGATGTTCCATGCTCATTTTGTACAATTCCTGCCCCAGACTGGGAATCAATTATTTTTCCAAGGAGCCCCTGTTCCTTTTAGTTTTAAATAATAATTAGAGACCACAATCTGGACGGTAGACCTGCCCATTGATAGCAGGTTGGTCACGGTTTTTAGGAGTTTTCAGTGGATAAAGTTAGGAAATACTTTGTTTAGAAAATACTTCATAAGTTCATACTGATACTTACAATTCAAATTCAGGGGTTTGAGTTTGTGCTAAACTTCACCAACCTTACATTTGCATATTGTTTCTCCCATTCTGACAATCCCTGTCCCAATATAATTACTTATTTTCTTTATCCCACAATATACATATAAAAGTCTAAGCATAGTAATACCAACACTACCACCAGCAATATGATTATTAAAAAGCCTGATTTTTTTAGGGTATCTTCCAAATATACTGTCAACTTATTGTGTTTTGAAGACACTTGGAATAGTTCTTCCCCGAGAGATAGTGACACAGTTAGGTTCACTTGTTTTATTTTACTTTCAATTTTTAGAGATTGTATTTTCAATTCAATGTCGTTTTATATTTTTGCCAGGGTCCAAAGTGAAATCCACCAAACAAAGTGTATTCAAAGCTAGCATTATAACTTCTTTCTTTTCCTGTCTACTCTCTTCTCTTTCCCCTCCTATAGGTAACCATTACTCTTAATTTTATGATTCATCCTTCTGTTGTTTTTCAGTGTGTGTGTGTGTGTGTGTGTATACATATATATGTTTAATTCAATTATGCATCATATCAATCCTCCTTCTTAGATAAATGGAAACAAAACATATATGCTTTCTTCTACCTTGACTTTTTCGTTTGAAGATATAAGTAAACATTTAAACATAACACAATAATATCACTATCTGATCTAAAACTTTAATAGTATTCCTTTAATATAATTGAATATAAAATCAGTGTTCAAATTCCCCCAATTTTCTCATAAAAGCCATTTTTATTCTTTTTTTAAAAAATCATTGGTTGGGCTCCCATTTACCATATGGGAGGCCCCAGGTTCGATTCCTGGGGCCTCCTGGTGAAGGCAAGCCAACCTGTGCGGTGCGGTGAGCTGATACAGCAAGATGACGCAACAAAGGGAGACAAGCAGACACAGAAAAACGTGCAGCAAATGGACACAGAGAGCACAAGCAGCAAGGGGGGGATAAATAAATAAATAAAAATAAATCTTAAAAAAAAAAAAAAATCAATGTTTATTTGAACCAAACCTTTATCTCTTGCATTCTATAAGTTTCTTCTCTCTCTCCTTCCCTCCCTCCCTTCAACCCCTTCCCTCCCTTCCTCAACCCCACCCCCTACCCCCTGTCTCTGTTTCTCCCCTGGCAACTTATTTGTTGAAGAGAAAACAGGTCATTTGTCATGTAGAATTTCACAGTGTAAATTTTGCTGATGGCATGTCTTTGGTATTATTTATCATGTCCCTCTCTCTCCTGCATTCCCATACAAGGCTTAAATCTAAAGACCTTATAAGTTTTTTAAAAATATGTTTTGTTCTCCTTTTTCTACTTTCTTAAGATGGATGCTTATTAAATTGATATTCAGACTTTCTTCCTTTCTAAAGTAAACATTTAAGGTTATGTATTTTCCTCTAATTACAGTTATACCTGCATTCTATAAGTTTTGAAATTCAGTGTTTTCATTGTCATTTGGTTCTAAATATGTTTAAATTACTGTTATGATTTGTCTCTTTGACTTATGGGTTTTCTTCTCTAGAAAAGTTTCCTAAATTCCAAACTCATGGGATTTTCCCTAAATATCTGTTTGTTATTGATTTCTAGCTTAACTGAAATGTAGTCAGAGAACATAGTCTATGATTTCAATCTTTTGAAATTGACTGAGATTTGCTTTATCATGTACAAAGTCCATTTTTGTAAATGTTGCACAACTGCTTGAAAAGAATGTATAGTCTATACTTGATATTCAGATTGTACTATAAGTAATTGCTGGTTTGGGAGGTCAAGATGAAAATTCTGCATTTTTTGAAAAGTAATTTTGTTTATTTTTCACTCACAGTTGACAGTTTTGTCAGAATGGAAAATTAAAAATGATATATTCATTTTTCTAAAATTTGGCACTTTAACACTATACAAATATTCAAATCCTCTAATTACTGCTTCTTCCTTGGGAATGTTTTGTTTACTGAAAAGAGCTCCAAATCCTGAAAAAGATGGTAGCACATAGGATAAATTTCTGGTGAGAATGGTGGACACGGTCAACATGTGATAGCCCAATTCACTTACTTTTGCTATGGTAGTTGGTGATGACTGTGGTGGAGTGTAAGCATGCAGAAGTTTGGGTAAACAATGTGAGTTGCTTTTAGATCTATTTTTGATGCTTAAATTTCAATTTCTTGATAATAAGATGCTACTGCTATTTTTTAACCCAGTCATTAAAAAGAATAATAAATTGCCTTTTCCGCGCCTACCATGTACTCATAAGTACCATTTTGGTAGCAGTGATTTGTATGTGTGTGTATTGGGTTGTTTTTTTTTTCCCTGGTTGGGGGTGTGTGTGCAGTAATGGTTTTGATGCATGTTTGTGAGCTCCACCAACATCCAAACATTGTCCAGGTCACTTGTGCTTGTCATAAAGCCAATTTTTGACACAGATTATGATTCATTCTAAAAATGGCTCTGTGATGGTAAACCATGGCATACCTCTAAACATCACAGTTTTTTAATTCATCAGTGTAATGCCTACTTGTCTAATTTTGTCACTTTCCCTATTGTAGTCAGGTGTTATAGATCTCCAATTGTGATTTGTGAATTACCTTCCACCATAGCTCTGAATTGATCTTGCTGAGATCAATTTGGTCTTCCTGAGACCTTTGAGATTCAGATCCCCAGAATACAATTTTAAACCACAAGCAATTTATATTTTGCTTGACTAATCGAGCCATGTCCAAAGGTCAAATTGATGTTCATACTTGTTTCAGCTGTACCATGTCTGTTTAAATTAATATTAAAAACAAAAGATTTAGGCTTAATTTCTCAGATTCCTATATCTTAACTGTTGAAGAGTATTGGAAGTTTATAGGAATCAGGTGTGCGGCCATTGGGACCTTTTTGGAAATGAGTACATCTGAACCTCATGGAATGGGAAGAACATATTCACTAGGGTTCCTATTTCAACATGGCCCAATCTGTATGTTGATTGTGTTTTGGAGCTTCTTTAGAACTCCTTTAGGAAGGATACTCTTGTGCTGTAATTTTGTACTGTCATTTTTTCTTACTCTGATTTCTCCAACAAACTGTGATTCATTTTGATTTCTATATCCTAGAATTTTCTAGTCTTTGTCTAGATCCATGTCTCATAGAATAATTATTCTACCATTCTTTTGAAAAATAGTGTTTCAATTATTTCAGTGAGAACTTGAGAAGATGGGGAAGTATATGTATGTGTGCAGTATACTATTTTTAATAGACAATTTGTTTTAAGCTTTATGATCATTTAGTGAGATGGATGGTAATACAAACATTAACCCTTTACAGTTCTTTGTAATAGAATTAATAACTATGCAAATAAAATACTTTTTAAAAAATTCAGTGTTTATCTTATCACACCCAGGGACTAATTACCTATTTGAAAATAATAAGAATCCATTTATGTAATCATTTTTTTTTGATCCTGCAAAAGATTTTAGATGTGAGCAGACGAGTCAGAACTATACTACTTATACAGACAATATATCAAAGTAGAAATAATTCAACTTGATTCCTAACTGCTGTTGTTGAAATGTTATTGCAGATAGGACTTTAGGAAGAATTAGTATATTTCATGTGAAATAATGCACATAAACGCAGACGAACCATACTTTCATTGGTGCCAGCAGTATATTCTCTATTTTGTGGACTTGTTCTTGAATTATAATAGAAAATTGTCTTCTGTTGAAAATACTTGGAGAAGGCCATTACTCTGGCCATTGTTTAATATCTCCAATTGAGAAAACAATGGTTTTAAGGCAAGATAGGTATTTCTTAGATATGCCCACTAAACAAGCCTTAAGTTAATGATAACCCAAAAGTAAGGAACATACCTAGCATACAAATTGGGGTCTCTAAATACCATTCCCCCTCTCAAAGGAACTAGTGCATTTTAAAGGATTGGCTGGTTCCATTTGGTGGCGGAAAATGTATAAGATTACAACACAGTATCTTCTTATGCTGGAAAGTCAAAAAACTACAAAAAGACACAAGAATCAACAAGAAGGGACTCCCATTAGTGACAAATGGGACACCATGAGTGGCAAATGGGGCACCATGATCATCAAAAAGAATTATGAATGAATTGACTGAAACACATTAAGTCCAATGATACTCAAATTAAAAAAAGAGAGAGAGAGAGAAAGAAAGAAAACCATCACCATTCACTGGTTACCATTAGATTTAAAGCCTTCCTATGAAAATTGGCAATTAAAAGGAAAGAAATAAGTAAGCATTTATCCTGTCTTTCCTTTGGGAATTGCATTACTGGATATCTAAATTGTCCCTGTTGATGAGGGAACAGTTCTTTTAACCAGAAAAATTCCAATTAAATATAGGTAGAAATTATAAAATTATACAATCACTATTTTGCAACCCCTGTTGAAATAATTGGTGCTTCATAACAGTAAAGACAAGATGTTTTCATTTAATCCTTGTAACATAGAAACATATAAGTTTTCTTAGACATTGTCTAAAGAGAATACCACACACACACACACACACACACACCTTGAACTATATGATCTCTAAGGACTCTTTTGGCTCAAAAATTCTATGAGTTGGTGAGTCTGTAAGTCTTTTAAATGTCTATAGAAAATCAAAATAACCAGTTAATACAGTGGGGAAAAAAATCAATCAAATCAGTTGTCTGACAGAACGGCCTATTTAATTCAGTGCAAATGTTTTATCAAGTAGCCCCAGGTAGACCAGCTTGAGTGTTTAAAAAAATAATCTTGGCAGCATCCTATGAATCTACGCTTTGTTATATTTGTGAAATGCCAAGCTTGAGCAAAGCTCCAACATTCATTTGGTCTATCACAATGATCAATGCTGATTGCTCAACAGTCAGTTTGGCCACACTGATTGATGTCAATCAGAAAGCTCAGCAATGGGGAAAGTTCAGCCTCTGCGTATTGCCAAGAATTGTTTAAACGGCCACCGTGGCTTAATTTGGAATAGGTCTAATATTTGACTTGGAATTCTTTGTAACCACCATATTTCCTCCAAACAAATAATGTTTTACATCTTTACTCAATTATTAAAGTCAGTGGGGTGATAACTATAAAAATATGCAGGATGCAAGGAGGTCCATGGCTGACCATTGTTAAAATTACTCATCTCATTTGCAAGACACATATTTTTGTCTCTTTTATGCTCCTGGAAGATAAATTCAGGACTTTTAAGACAAAGTACAATGCCCAACCCCCAACATAATGATAGAGAAAGCTGTTATCAATGGTTTTCTTGTGTTGTTGTTCTCATAGAGCTTTTTAGGAGGTTGGGAAGTGAGGGGAAAGGGACAGACAAGTGAGTGGAAGTGACTAATGAAATAAAAAAACTCCTACTGAATTCTATAGAATGTTTGATTTTTAAAGTTAGACTTTTTGTTTTGAGATAATTGTAGATTCACATGTAGTTGGAAAAAATAATACAGAGAGATCCCATCTACCCTTTACTTAGCATCCCCCAATAGAAACCTCTTTCAAAACTATCTAGTGTAATATCACAACCAGGGTTAGAGTGTACAAATTTTAAAGAGTTTATGGAGATGCCAAAAGTAAAGAAAGAAGAAAGGAAGGGGCCTAGATGTGATTTTTGAGTGAACTGCATTTCAGATTTCCTACCTGTCTCTAAGAAAAGATATCCAAATGATCCTTTTTTAATCAGTAATGAGGCATCCTGCTGCTTTCTCTTTCAACAACTGTATATGATTCTGTGTGCAAAGAAAGTGTTACCATACTCAGCATTTAGAAATAAACATATACGATATGACTCTGCATATGTTCCCATACCCCTCCCCCTAAAATACAGAGTCCCCATGTCTCAAGATGTAAGCCAAAGCACATTTATCATAATCTAGACAGAACTAAAAGATCCCACAGATTGCCTCTGCTGTCCGATGAAATTTTAAACCTGTAATTCATTTTGAATGTTGTAGGGAGGACTGTACAAAACGTCTCTCTGCTTGGGACACAGGAATTGTTCGAACAGAACAGTCAACAGGGTGTTAGCTAATCCCCGACCATTTACCTTTAACAGACTTTTACTTCCATGCGTGTGTCTATGACTATGGAAGAATAATTTCTCTTCTTTTCTCCCTTTGTAATAATTATTTTCCAAATACTTGTGCAAGATGAAACCTGCTGCAGCCAGAAGTGCATTATCTATTCTTGCCCACTGCTCAGGTCCTTGGTGGCGCAAGCGTGTGTGTGCGCCAAGGGTAAATATTTGACCACTGTTCAGCCACCATCACACAGCCCTCGAGTGACCCTGCATTAATTAGCTGAGAATTTCAGGGCTTTGAATCTGATTGAATCAAAATATTGTTTTTACAAGTTGATGAAGGCTCTTGATTGATGTGGGCCCTGCTGATTCTTTAAAGGATTAAATTGTATGTACAGATCACAGAATCCCGGCTGTCGCTGCTTAAATGGGGTTTGTTTTTTAACAAAGCTGAAAAAATAGAAAAAGAAAAAAAAATGGTGCCATGATGTGTGTTTTCCTCCCAGTGGGTGCTGTGACCCTTTCTTGGGCATGTCCATCTGTAAATGAAAAAAGAGAATTAGAAAAATTGAGGGAAATGGTTAAGAGAAAAAAAATCAGTGGAAATAAAGAGGCAGAAGAGAAAGAGAGAAAGAGAGAAATGGATAAGGGAGGACAAAGGGGCTCGGCTTTCAAGCATCCTGAAAACATGTTCTGTTGTTTAAAAAAAAAAAAAGAAAAGCCTGCCATATTTTACCCTGGCTACAGAAGAAGAACACGATCATCGGGGTCTGAACTGGTCAAGGCTTCAAGGACTTGAACAGCACGGAGCATCTCCAGTGAGACACATTCACATGCACCCCCCGGGTCGCACAGCTCTTTGCCTACTGAACCCAAGAACCCACGGCATGAGCCAGAGGTGGCAAGACCCAGAGGAAGGCCCTTGTCCAGATAAAGGGCGAGACAAGAAAATCTCCAGGGGAAACTCACACAAATAGAGAAGGAAGCAGGGGAAGCACAGATTTCCTCCCTTGAAACCTTCCTACTTTAGCGGGAAATATCCACATCCCCAAATAAGGCAAGTCAAAATCTGTTGCCCTCTATATTTCTCTTACTCAAGACCTCTTATATCAGTCCCATGTTGATGCTTTTTCCACGTGCAAATTTACAAAACTTTAATCTAATTTCATTGTGCACCTGTTAACTTGAAAAATGACTTGTTCTCATGGGCTCTGTGTTGTGTAATGAATCAAAACCAATCAACATACAGAAGAAACAGTAAAGTGGAGTACAAATCATCTGTACCCAGAGCGGGGAGCTTGCTAAAGGACTTAGCCAGCAATCCCTTACACAGCTTCTGAGAATGAATCTATGGTTTTTTAAAAACTTCTGGGAACATACTGCTTCCTCAAGGTTCCTTTTGGGACAAATTAGCTGGAATCCTGGATGCCTTTTGAAGTTTTATTCTCCTTTCACGTGTACCATGAAAGTGTTCCTAAAACTTGGTGAACCCCCATAATGTGTTATATGGTGGGTAGAACATGGCAACAGGGAATAATGGTATGGAGCATGGAAAAGGGCAATCTGTAAGAAGTAAAACTATAAGAACCTATGGCTTAGTTTAAAAAAGTCATACACACAAAACTGCAGGAGGACCATTTAAAATAGTGGCAGTAAGTGAAACGCAGTATCTTTAAAATTAAACACATGAATACAAACATGGAAGAGAGAACTTGGAGCTGTGTAGGATAGGGTCAATGGGGAAGACTACCTGGGGAAATGGGTCTTTAGAGCAGTCTTGAAGGAGGTGGGAGATGTGAATACAATGAGAGCAAAAGACAAAAAGGGAAGTCTAGAGATCCCAGCAGTTGGTGAATATGTGGCTTAATTAAGGAAAAAGAATGAAGTGGGTAAAGGAGCTGAAGGGCAGTTTAGAGAGGTGGCATCTTGACAGAGGACCTCTACTCTTACACTGAGATGCCAAAGGAGAGGCATATGGACCCCCTGTAGAAATCTGAGCAGAGGGATGACTGGAGGAGAACTCCATGTTTGAGGACTCTTTTTACCCTTTGTCATTGAAGCTGTTGGAAGCCACACAGTCATACTTTAATTTAGTGGTTCTTCAATCTGGCTGGTTATCAGAATCATTTCTGACAATTAAATGATTAAATTAAAATGGGAAATTTAAAAAAAATACAAGTTCCTCATCTCCAGTCTCAAAGAATTTGATTTTAGTAGGTCTGAAGTAGGGTCCAGAAATGCATATTTAAAATGCTTTAGGCCAGTGCTTCCAAACTTTAAAGTGCATACAAATGACCTTGGGATCTTGTTAAAAGGCAGGTTCTGATTTAGTAGGTCTGGGTGGGGCCTGGGATTCTGCAGGTCTAGCAAGCTCCCGGGTGCAGGATGCTGCAGGTCCCCAGGCCACACTCTGAGTAGCAAGGCCCAAGGTGTTCTGATAACCAGTTATACTTAGGCCACTTTCTGAGAGGTTATAAGGTCCAAAGAACAATGTAGGTGTAGTAACCTATCTGGATAAAATTTTACATCATGTCTTTAAGCAATGGGAAATAAAGAGGTGATTTTTTTTAAAGAAAGACTGAACGTGACCATAAAATAATGAGACTATTTCTTTTTTGCATCACAGAGGAAATCAGTCTCATTGTACTTTAGATTGCATTTAGTGAAAAGGGATTAAAAAATCAAAGTCTTAAAGTTTCCCTGGAATATATAAATAATGGATTATTCTTCTAGATTATTCTTCCTGTTTTGAAAGCCAAGCTGACATTATTTCAAAAGAAATGGGGCGGGTGGCAGGAGGAAGAAAAGAAGAGAGGCAGGAGAAAGTAGGACTGGAGAGAAGCATGTAGACAAGTAGGCTGGACAATCGTTGTGGCTGTTGCTTGAATAGGGAAGAATATATCTATATGTGTGAGAGAGCAGATGCAGATCTGCACCTAAATTACATTGATAAATTACACACATATGTATCTATATTCATATATATATATACATCATATCTATATATCTATATCTACATCCATATTTATATATCTCTATCTGTATATCTCTAGATATCTCCATCTCTATCTCTATATCTCTGTCTACAGAGAAAGAACCAAGCTGGTAGAAAATAAACCATTTAATTCTAACATAATAGTAATAATAATCATAAAATTAACCTTGTCTGAAACGTACTGGTGACAGGCAGCATCCCGAGAACCACACGTGCCTAACAACATTTTAAAATCAAATATGGCTACAGCTAAGATCATTGACCATTGTCATTTCCCACCTTCTTTTTTGGTGAATACAGAAGTTCCATCCTCCCTTTACAGGCAAAAATCTTGCTTTTTTTCTGTGAAAGGCCAGGGTTTTTCTCTCTGTGTGGAGCCTTCATTCCCCTGCCCAGACCAGCCCATGAAGAATACAGCTGCACGCACACCAAGTTTAGAAATGAACTTTGAGCCTTCACGGCACTCAGATTCAGGTTACATGACTTCCCTTCAAATTGGGGAAAGTCATGATGGTCTTGTGTGTAAGGGCACATGAGAGAGCACAGGAGTGAGGCATGGACTTCCAGGGGCTGCCTGCAGCAGGCTAAATGTTCTTGCAGAATAGCAGTACATAAAATGCAATAAAACACCCACCCCCATCACTATAACGTGCTTATTATCTTGGGCTCAGGTGTGTTGCATGAATATACAATAATGGGGCTAACAAGATGGTTTGGGGTCATGAAGGGATAAACCATGGTGTAATCCAGCTCCGAAAGCTGTTCTGGTAATGAAAATTGTAGAGCAGTCTTGTGGCTAGTTTTGTAATAAAGATATACAAAGATGAATATAGGTTTCCAGGAATTAATCTGAGAGCATTTGATCCAATTTATACTGGAGTGGCTGCATTGAAGGCCAGCTCAGTAGACAGGATTCCAATTTAGGTTGATAGAGTGCTTTGGGATCCCAAGGAAGAAGGGTTCTCTGTAATTGGAAGATGATTTTATTTTTGAAATGCCCATCTCTTGGCTTTGTCAAAGGCCGTGCATCTGTCTGTCTCGCATGTGAATGCAGCCAGGCTCAAGCGTCCAAGCCCGTGGTGCAAGCTTCTGGTTCGGTATTCAGCATGACAGACAGGCTTCCAGTTTTATTCTTCCAGAAGGGACCTCAGGACACACTGTGTTTTATTGTTGTGATTGTTCTGTGGACCAAGCAACATTAGACCTACGGAGAGGGGAGGCTCAAGACAGCTTTATGTCACCTTCTCTTTCCCCCTTTTGTTTTTGACCTGCTAGAAGTAACCAGTTTTAAGGTTCCTAAGATTGTTCTCTCTGCAGCCAGGAGGTTGGGTCTGAGAAGTGTGTGGAAACCACTCTTACTTTGTCCTTCAAAGTGTGTCATTCATTCTCTGGCACATGACCAAGACAGGCACAGACCTGGAGACAGCTGAATTCAGGCTGTGGCTCTTCAGAACTGGTATTCCTGACACACTCTTAATAAAAGAGACTCAATCCCACCAAAGAATATTGACCATGGCCATCTTATTGTAATGTTATCTGTTTGATTCTCTGAGCTGCCAATTCAGGGAAAAGTTTCTTATAGAATATTTATTCAAAACCCATTTGATGCTTTCCATTGACTTTTCTTTTTAAGTGGCATTAGGGAATTATTCTCCTCAAATCCTGCATGGGTGGCTGTTAAGAGAGGCCTGCGTTAAAACTCCTATTCTGCTTAAGAGGAATCAGAAAGCATTTGACTTCTCCCTTACAACAACTGGACCTCTCCTTTTGTTTCTAATTGTATTTATGTATTTTCACTGATTTAATTTTTAACATTTATGAGTTTATTTTATTGAACACATATGAGTTTATGTAGTAACAATTCACAGTAAAAGTGCATTGTGGTTATCTGAACACCTTTTAGAGTCCAATTTGAAACACTGCCGTTCCAACAATCAAAAAGAAGTTTATAACACATTTTCATTTGTGCCATGAATTATCACTTAGGATTTTCGTATCAGTATTAGAAAAGTTAACTATATAACTATTTGTTGCAGTTTTTGGAAATGAAAGGTTAATTATTACTGAAGGCTTTTTTATTTTTTTTATTTTAATTCTATTTTAATACATTCCTAAGTTGTGTATATTGTCCTGCATATGACACACATGAGGTGATGCAATATGTGAACTGCCTTTAATAACAAATAAAAAACAGCAGTTGTGTTCAGCTTTAAATAGCCCACAGCTAAAATGAAGAATACAGCTCTGCAGCCAATGAACCTGGAGAAAGTTTAATCATTTAGCCTGCAGTTTTCAACTTAAGGCACTTTTAGAAGACTTTAATATATATCTCCATACCTTGGAATTTGCTTATTACTTATATAAATCACCTTTTTCTTTAGCACAAAAGAACCAAGCTTTTCAGTTATTCTTTGATACTTTTATACTAGCTTAGTTTAGATTATCTTTGATGGGAGGAAGGAATGGTATTTCTAGATGCAGAAAATGAGAAAAAAAATCGTTTTCAATTGTCAGTAATATTTAATTTCTATCAACAATTTCTTAATTGTTCTTCTGAAGAGAAAGCTTTAATGTGTCAGCCTAAATTATATTACAAAAGAAATCAGAAATTATGCTGTTAACATTTTCCATTTTCAGATATTACCGATTAGATTAGAGAAAATTATTCCTTATAATTTCACTATAGAAAAGCTATATGTCTAGTCATATCACTACATCGAAATGAAATTAAGGAGAAACAATTTCTTAACACAGTGTTTTCAGAGTTTTTTTTGGAGAATGAAAGGTTGCAGCATCTAATTTTACCCATGATTTGTCTTTATTAAAAGCTCTTGTTAGGGAATTAAACTTTTTAGGTCTGAGCATTGCCTTAAAAATGTAAAACCTAACATGATGTCAGTCTTATAATAAATATTAGACTGATTTTAATTTAAAGAGATTTATAAGTGGTTCTCTTAGGAATTTTGTTGTTTTATTCACCAAGTTAGTAGTAGACCAATAGAAACATACTAATGACATTTAGCTTGCAAGTTAATGAAAAACAAATCCCCTATTGAAATAAACTAGATATGTTTTTCTTTTAATATAGAGAAATCAAGATCATGCCTAAGAAACTTTTCAAAGAAAAAAACTCAGCTAAATTTCTTTCTCACATTTTTAAGACTAAATAACTTCTGCATCATAGAACTCATCATTTATTGGGGGTATCTTGCCTTCTTAGAATTTATCAATGCCATTTGGGGAGTGGGAACTTTTTTCAAAGTGAAATAAATGTCTAAGATAGAAAAAAATGGAAGGAATTAGAAAAGCATTTTCATCTTAAGCACCCATATATAGGTACCTTATGAAACGTGCTTCTTGTTTCTTACAGGAGAAAAAAAATTGTGAAAGGATGCTAAACCACTGTGTATTTAACTTCAGATGATAGTTGCAAAGTAGAAACAAGCATCTATTAGGGAAACATTATGTGGGTAGCATTTGTGGTGGGAAACCTAAGGATTTCTCTGAACATGGTAACTTCTTTTGGAGAACTCAGTGATGAAAGCTTAGGGCAGAGCAACCATATTTCTTAACACAAATTTGTAAGGAGGCTTTGATATCTTTATCTTTAATGTTTCAAAGGAGCTTTGTTAAAGTCCAGTTTTTGTAAAATGTGTACTTAGGAAGTATCAGATCACAGGAAAAGTAGGCTTTTAAATATTCGAGGAATATTTGTTTTTTAAGTAAAGCTTGGAAAAACTGCCTGACATGCTTATTTTTAAGATACCAGATATTCTACTTTCTCACGTTGGAGGCAATGCAAGGAAAATGGGTGATGAGCAAATGATCAGTTTGTTCTTTTCCTTTCCAAATATGCAGATTAAGATAATAAAGGAGACAGTGGATTCCTTGGGGGAATTAACTGTTCCTCTCCAGCTCATCCCAGCATCCAAAGCATTCGTGTGCTCTTCCAGCGCTGCCTGGGAGTGTGCATGTTTGTATATACAGGTTTCACTGGCAGACCTAATTTCAGAATACATAATGCATGATTTTGAAACCAATTTGTTATTGTAATAATATATTTTTTAGGAATGCATGGAAGTACTCGAGAGGAGAATGTTAAATTATACATGCATTGTGGCCGAGTGGATTCATTTAGCTCAGTCTGCAGGTGAATCTCCCCATGACCTTGGCACTTGCTGGCTAGTATAGAATAACAATCAAAGCTTGGATTGGAAATCCAACCATTTCCAAATATTAACAACTTCTTTCAAATGAAATGCTGATTTCAGCATTTATGCTAATTGGAGCACCAGTATCTCTTTCAGAGTTTTTAGGGGAGGGGGAGAACAACAACAACAAAAAAGCAGCCATGATCTTAATGGGATTAAAAGCCAGGCTTTTTATTTTCAAAATGCTAATTTGTTTTCTGCATTCTGTTTTCATATTAGGCCTTGTTATTCACTATCCCAGAATGCACAGGCCACTGAAGACTCACAGCCTTGCATGGAAACCATAGGAAAGTGACTTAAAAGGTTTCTGTATGAAAGGAACTCTGTAGTCCTTCTAAGCACATTTCCTCTTTTCTTCTAAGTCAACTTGGGAAAGAACATTCGGCATTGGAGGTGGGGGTAGGACGTGTTTGCTTCAGGTGCCTGGCCTGATTCCTTCATATTTACCTTCCACATTAGAAAACAAACTTTAGACATTACAGGGGCATTAAATGAAGCAGCCTGTGACCCATATGAATCAGATGAGCCGCCTGGGCTGGAGAAATTTGGCTGTGAAGTTGAGTCGCCCGAGGCACATGACATTCTGTAATCTGCTTATCTTGCAGGCTTTCCCTGGCAGCTCACCCTGGCTTTCCAAGCTCAACAGTGGGGCCTAGAGAGGAGGGCAGAACTGAGACAATAATTTACCATGTAATTTGTTTTGAAATTCCTTTGATAGATTTCACCACCAAAGAAATCTGCAAGAGAACGGGCCCTCAAACCCCGATGCCAGCCCAATCCTGTGCCCGGCAATGCCCAAGGTGAATGGGACTAGCATTGACTTCCCCGGGTTCAAAAAAGGCTTCCCCCACTTCTCTGAGTTCTGCTTTCCTATCCAACTTGGGAGAAGGAGAGATGTAGGATATTGAGTTCCACACAGGTTGATGAAAACCGGGTGTAACAATCCAAAGAAGCAGGTAATTTCAAGTCCAGGTCTGTTTTGCAAATGAGGTATCCCATTTGGGGTAATACATGTTCATGTTTTGGGCCAGCAGGTGTGCTAATGCAAGTCAGGTTTCCTCTAGCTGCCTTATTTAGGTGATGTTATGAATGGAAACACTATTTAAATGCTCACAAAGACATTTGAAAAAATTATATTCCAACCCTCAAAATCCTTTTTGGAAAACTGAGTGAAAAATCAAAGGAAAAAGCCCCGATGCATGGGATTTTGGTCACTTATGGTTTTAATAGTTGTTAACTGATTTATAAAGTTACTTTTCTAAGAAGAGAAACATAAAGGAATTTGGTAACTAAAAAAAAAAGGAGCGGGGAGGAGGGCGCTGAGACATTCCATCCAGCTGCCGAGAGAACCTGGATTGGCGGTTTTCTGAGGCGCTTTGAATGGTGTTTGCAGTATTCGGCTTTCTTTCCTTCCTTACCCACTTGGTTGGAGAATATAAATACCAGGCCTTTCTTTATCCTGCCCAAACAATTGGTTTGGTTGGGGTTGGGTTTTTTTCTGTTTGAAGAAACAGCAAATGAAAGGGAACGGCATCACTGTCATTTGCTTAGTACATTGGTTTATACTCAGAGTCCTTTAGAGGAAAAAAATTCTTCAATTACCATTTCTCACTGAAACAAAGAGTTTCTTCTGTTCAAGGCTCGTTACTGAAAAATTCTAAGGCATATAACATCACAGCCTGTTGCCATGAAAATGATTTGTGAGTCATGTCTTAATTAAGGGGGCACTTAGGCTAGAAAGTATGCAAGCAAATTCTGACTTAAAATGGAACAAAGCAAATGGATGAAACCTGCAAACGCCCTCTCCAACTTTAAAAGGCATTCCCTGGCTCCACGTGCTGCTTATGTGCTGTGGGACTAGAGGAAAGATAATATCCTGGGCATTGATTCAATTGGGACAACCTTGGCAAATGGAAATGTTTTGCTTAGAGAACACGTGGCTGAAGATGGCTGGTTTATACTATCAGAGGAAGCCCCTGCAGAGTGATCCAAGGAAGGTAAATGAGGCTCTCTTCTAGCAGTGACCATGCTGTTTCCCATCTTCAAGTGCAGAGGTAAAGAACCTGGGTTTCAACGTAACATGGAAACTTAATTTAAAGGATGAAAACTTGGATTGAATAGTGTCCCTTCAAAGCCATCTCCAGAATCTCAGAATATGACCTTATTTGGAAATAGGGTCTTTGCAGATGCTAATTAAGGTGAGGATCTTCTGATGAAATCATCCCAGATTTAGGATGGGCCATAAATCTATGGCTGGTGTCCTTAGAGGAACAGGAGAGGACACAGAAATACACAGAGAAAAAGGCCATGTGAAGACGGAGCCAGAGTTTGAAGTGATGCTGCCACAAGCCAAGGGATGCCGGGAGCTACCAGAAGCTGGAAGAGGCCAGGAAGGATCCTTCCTAGAGCCTGCAGAGGTAGTGTGGCCCTGATGACACCTTGATTTTGGATTTCTGGCCTTCAGAACTGTGAGAAGATAAATTTCTGTTGTTTGAAGTCACCAAGTTTATGGGAATTTATTACGGCAGTCCTAGGAAATTAATGCACCCAGAAATACAGCTCGCATGTTGGTTATTTTAAGCCTAACAGGAGATAAACCTGATTTTTATTTGTGCTGTGCAGAGGCCTCTTGTTTTGGCCTGTATGGCACATGATATTAGGGCTTGAACAGGTCCCAGTGCCCTCTGACTTGCAGAAATAGATCTTAAGCTGGTGTCAGGAGGGAGAAATGGGGAGCTGCTTCAGGAGAGGCTGCTCTGGGGGTCTCAGGGTAGCTCTGGTCCACAAGTGCTATGCCCGGGGTTGAACAAAATGCTTAGGTAAAGGGTTTTCTACCCAAATGGATGCACATTCAAGTATCCCCAGAACTGATGTTGTCTCCTAGAGACCAAACAAAATTTGTGTCTCTTTTTATGCCCTAGAATTGGCCCTAGTGTTCATGAGAACAAGGAGGGTTCCCCTCCCCGACCTAGCATGTGGGTGGGGCAAACACTCCAGTTCCATAGGTACATTAAACCCTCTAGCTCAGAGGATTCTGTGGCAGCCACAGTGGGGAGCTGTGTTTACATACCAAAGCAGCTAAACTTACTGGCAGAGTAAAAAGGAGTGCTAAATCTGGACTTAGAAGGAAGACCTAGAGTGAGCTGCATGGTCTTAGACAAGCCATTTAACCCATGGAAGCCTTG
Source organism: Tolypeutes matacus (assembly GCA_026826555.1). NCBI lineage: Eukaryota > Metazoa > Chordata > Mammalia > Cingulata > Chlamyphoridae > Tolypeutes > Tolypeutes matacus. The sequence goes on along the minus strand of JAKSZT010054017.1, from coordinate 3,538,203 downwards.
TTTTCTTCACCTGTACAAAATGGGACTAGCTTATTCTCCCCTGGGTTCTAAGGAATAAAGGAGGTAATGTGTATTAAAATTACTCAATTACTAAAGGCCCTACAACCTGAAGTTATTGGGGTAAACTTTTGGGGAAAAGAAACAGTTAATTTTTAATTTTTTTAATTGATTTTTTTTTTTTTTTTTTTTTTTGCCCCTTAGCACCACCTTGTGTCCATACTCTGAGAACAGCATAATTTTAGTGTCCTACAGTACAAAATGGATAAGAGGTCACCAAAGAATTCACTGGCGTTTTCTTTTTAATGCCTTCAATGTGAAAAGCAAAAGAGTAAAATTGACATATCTATGACTCTCATCCTTAGAATTAGTATCAGATACAAATATTTGGCAGGAGATGTTCTCCTACTACTCAGAAGTCATGGCATCTGAGAGGTATACCCAAACCCATCAATTCCATTGTATTTTTCCTAAGAGAACAAAGAGGCCCCCAAAGTCAAAATATTGTCTAGCTACTGGCATTTAAGAACCTAATGTGGAGTTGTCAGAGTTTTGGAGAATCTACCGTCTAATTCTTATAATTTGAGCAGACTTGCCCACTGGGCATACAGAGACTTCAGAAGTACGATTTTTATGAGAAAAAGAGTGGGTAGGCTAAAACACTGACCCAGCTGAAGGTCTAATACCAGGGTTTGCTCAGGGGCCCCAATTTGAGAGTACAATGGTATGTCTGCTCTACTTCATGCCCTTGTTTGTCTTGAGTTTGAACTGGAGGCATGGGATGGGATGGGATTGAGGCAGATGGGTGAGATAGAGGGATTAAAGGACCCAGAGTCTTGGGACCATGGAAATAATCGATCCGATGTAGCCAAGGTGGAACTTGCATCTCGAAGTGGCAGTGTATTCGATAACTCATGATGTTTGAGAGCAAAGGGAGCAAGTCTCACCATCAAGGGATGGAATTGAGGTTCAGCAATAGTGGAATTGAGGAATTGAGGCAAAGATGATAATCTCTGAAGGGGACTAGAATGTAACCCAGGATGCACTGTGACCACTGAGTAGGGGTAGATGCTCTGGCGCAGTAGGTCTGCAGGTAACAGACCTTGGTCCAGGGAAGCTGGGGTTGTGGCAGAGAGTAAAGAAGGGGGTCATGATATATTGTCAGGTTTATTTCCCATTGGCTCAGGATAGGGGAAGTTGAACCTGGAGGTCAAAGGTCTTGCAGAGTTATTATGGGTCCAGGCAGATGATGACTAGTGACAGGGTAGGGGTAATTGCTTGCCTCACCCTAGTCCTGGCCCTGACTGAGTGATTTGAAATCATGCTCTGACTTACAGACACAATATGTTAAAACTGCCCTTGGACCATCCCTGGAATATGTCTTATTTCGGATTATAACTCAAACTTTTCTTGAATACCCTCATCCACTTGCTGCTTTATTATAATGAAATTCCAAAGAAATGTTTTGAATTGCTTGAGGATCCAATTTATAGGTCTTCATCTGGCATATTGTTATGTCATTTCCCTTCTGGTTGCTTTGTCTTCCCACCCAGACTATAAGCTCTTTGAGGATAGGGTCTAAACAATTAAAAAATTCTCTTTTGGAAAAGAGAATTCAAGAACTCAAAAACAAAATACCCAGAGAACCCAAGCCTGAGGCATGGCTGATTCCATGGAGCAATCAGTTGCCTTCCGCGTTTTCATTTTGGATGGCTAGGTAGACAAGCTGAAATGGTGGTGGGGGTGGGCTGGTGGGTGGCAGGTGGGAGGAGGCTAGATGGGTGATATTGTACTCAGATTACTACTGTTTCACTCCACGTGGAACCCAGGCAGTAACCAGTCACAGCCCCTAATACTGTAGATTGTCAAGGGTGATGATAATGCTTGTAAAAATTGGACCTTTAGGATTTCATATTCAGAGTCTGATCACCCTTATTTAACATCCACTCCATCGACCAAGGCTTGGTCTTTGTCTTCATTTGTAAAGACTCTGGCTATCACTGCTCAACTGAAATTTTCCAGAGCAATATTGTGAATCACTGGCATTAGAACTGCAACTGAATGGTTCACAGTATTTCAGGCAAAGGTCTCCTTTATTGGAAGCAAGGATTTTCCGCTTATCTTCCTGTAATGGTACAGTAGCTTTGCTAGGGGGTAGATTCTGAAGTATCACTTAACAGCAATCCATTTCCTTAAGATTCTTGATAACATGGTTTGTATTTCACCACTAATCAATAGGACCAGTTACATAGCAAGGCTCTTAAAAACATAGGAACATTGGATTTACCTGCACTTTTTAAAAAATATATTGTTTCTTGTTTGTTGACCCTCTCATTGTCATTTTAAAGCCATTTTTGAAAAGGATGATGTCTTCAATGGCAAGAAAAGTGAAGGAAGATGCTTCTCATGGCCTCTATTTAGAGGCAAAGCTTCCCTCTAGAATATTTCAGAGACTACTCTGACAGAACGATGCCTAAGCAAGGTGTTATCCTGGCAAATCCTAGGTAATATCAGATCTAAAATACATGTTTCAAAAAATAGATAAATTTACCAGACTGTCTTCAAAGGGAAACTTTAATGACCATGTCCCATTTGGATGCTGAAAAATATTTCCACTCTTATCAAAACAGTTGCTATATAGATATTTATGTTGTTCTTTTTTTTTTTTTTTTAAGGTAGTCATTTTCTTCTGAAGCAGAGTTAACAAGTAAAGCAATGGGTGAGGATCCAAGATGCATTCTGGAACCTTGTTTTGCATTTTTCAAAGTTGAAGGGCAAAGCTGCTCCAGGGTACAGAATGGACAACACAGTCATAGCTCAGTCATTCCGATGCCCAAAGAGATGGGTCAACTACACTGGGAGGGCCTGGAACAATGAGAATTGACTTTTGATTAGAATTAGTGTCATGGAATGTGGTATTTTTGTTTTCTTTTCAGGTAATAAGACTGAATAAGACTAAATGAGGTAATGAGGTAATGAGGTTTTATTGTAATCTGAAGGAAAAAGAGAAAGAAATCACTGGGGGAAATTAGTTGTCTTGCATAAAATATAACAATCATAAACTCTTATTATTTTGAATTTGATAAATTTCAATTTTATAATAATTTGACCTGGCTAGCCTGAATTTTAGGTTTTCTTGGTATTGATTTTCTGAATATGGACTATAGCAAATTATGATGGTGCACTTTTAAACTACTAAAGTAAATAAATTGTGTTTAAGTGTTTGAGTTAATTAATTTTGATATGCAATATTTAATGCTTGTTATCAATATATCTTTCCTAAGGCCTTCCACTTAGTTTGAAACACTTATTTTTAGATATTTAGGTAATTGTACATACAGTAAAAGTGGCAAAGTTGCTTTTTCATCAAAAAATAATTTCTAAACTTCAGATATTTCATCAAGCATGACCTCAATCCATAGTTCCCATACGAACATGTTTGGAAAGTGAAACGCATTACCTGCCTAGGATCTACTGTCATTAGAAAACTCTAGAACTCTAGTCTCCTGCCTCTGAAAATCAAACTGGTTTGATATCAGGATAAGGTTGTAAAATTTAGCAAATAAAACAACAGAATGCCCAGTTAAGTTAAAATTTCAGGTAAATAATTTTTTTTTTTTTTTAATATAAGCCTAATTTTTTAGTGCATTACCTGAATATATCTGTATTTTATCTGGCAGCCCTAATTAGGGAGAGCTTGAGTTTATGTTTATTCCTTTTCTCTAATGATTTCAAATTATTTTGCCTGTTTAATTAACTAGACCTTTTTCCAAGTCCTCTGTATTTAAAGTAAGGAACAGAGTAACAGCTCCCAGTCTCAAGGACATGGAGTGTTTTAACTGGGCCTGACTCTGACCCGATGAACCCTCCTGAAGTCAAAATGACCCACACAAGTGAAAGTTCAGAGGTCATATATAATGACTTGAACACAGAACATAGAAATATTACTCTCTCGTCTTCTGGCTACGGAGATCCTATTTTTAAATTACAGGTAACACTCACCTGAGCCATGTGCTGTTGATCCCAAGTAGAGATCAGAGACCACTACTGAATCTGCAGTCAGGATCACTCCCTGAGCACTTTGGAATTGCAGGGATTGTATCATTCTGACCTGGACCCATTCCAAACCCACCTGGCAATTAAGATGATAGTGCTGATGATTCAGACTTTATGAAGTACTGACTTGATGGGATAACATAAGAAAAGAACTACAGAGCCATAAATGTAGAGAACAAGCATGAAGTCAAGGGGAAACTTGGCATCAAAAAGTGTTTTTAAAAATCAGCCCTGTCAGGTTCTTTATGATGACATAGCATTGGCTTCTGAAAGAACTTTGCAGCCAGACCAAACACTGGTGATGGGTTCTCTTCCTATTTCCTCTGCTACCTGTATGTAGGAGGGGAAAGGAAGAGGGTCCCATTTTTTAGTGTGATATTTACTTAGAGAAAAGAAACTGAAAATCTTTTCTACACCTGTAGTCTCTGAAATAGGCCACAAAAATATTCCAGCAATTGGGAAATCAACAGCATCTTGCGACTTACTTACCATTTGGTGCAAAAAACAGACAGTGGAAACCAAGTGAAAGCAAAACAGGGAAGAAATTTGACTGACAAGCTCCTGGTCGTCATGGCACTGGGTTTCCCACCCCACCCCACCCCACCCCACCCCACCCCAGGTCTTTACTGGATGAAATGCCAAGGGAAATAAGCCCTTTTAATTTTCTATTAAATCCAGCTTTTAATAACAAGCATGCTGGAAGAGGAACAGATAATATTTGTCTTATGAAACGTAACAGCCAGTTCCCTTCCTGAACACAGATCTGCTCACAGGACTTTGTCATGGGCTCAGGCCTGACAAGTTTGCAGATGCTCTGGCTTGTTAATTAATCGGATCCAGATGCTGCTTAATAGCTCCCTTCCAGTCCTCGTATTCCTTACCTAGAGGACACGGGGGTGGAGGGAACTGGGGAGAGCCAGGGTCTACCATTTCATTCTGAGACATTCAGCCATGTTTTCTTTATAATTCTATGTTTATTTCAAACATGGGGCATTTGCCCTGGCCAGGAAGGAAGCCTGGGATGGGAAGAAAGATGTCCATCAGACTTAGCTGCTTCATAGATACAGCATATAGCCCTGCCCATGAGGAGCATGTTGGTTTGCATTTCCATTCTTCACTTTTCTGATAACTCATTAGGTGGCCCAGTGCCCTTTAAGTTGAGCTTGGAAGGGATGCCCACACCCAAAAGATCTGAAATAGGGTAATTTCATCAATGCCCAGTGTCATGGGGCTATTTCCATCAGAGAGAGTCACCATCTATCAGTGACTTTTATTTGGAAATGTGGAGGGGGGGGGAAACAGGGAAGGGAGAAGAGAAAGGTAAAAAAAATTGAGGAATTCTCTTCTGTATGTTTGGGCATGGGGGTGGCAGGGTATTGGTGAATGGAGAAACCATCCTCAAGGGATGTGATTTCACCCCGTCGCAGTGCTCTCTCATCTTCCTGCCCTGCCATTGGCACACGGATTTTTTTTTTTTTTTTACATTGACAGTGTATTTTTGCAATTCATTGTTTTTCTTTTTTTTTTTTTAACTTTATTTTGTACATTTAATAATTGAAAATATAAACAATTAAAAAATAAAAAGAAAATACAGTTGAATAAAAATATCCGTTTCTCAATTAAATGTACTAGATACATATAAAACTTTTTTTGAATCATACAATATGTTACACGATATATTTAGTTCATAGTAATGCAGTCATACAGTATTTGTCCTTTTGCGCCTGGCTTGCTTCATGCAACATGTCCTCCAGGTTCATCCATATTGTCATATACTCTACGACTTCATTGCTTCTTACAGCTGCATAATATTCCGTCGTGTGAATATACCACAGTTTATTTATCCATTCATCCACTGATGGACACCTGGGTTGTTTCCAACTTCTGGCAAACGTAAATAATGATGCTATGAACATCAGTGTGCAGATGTCTGTTCGTGTCACTGCTCTCAGTTCTTCTGGGTATATACCCAGTAGTGGTATAGCAGGGTCCCACAGCAAGTCTATATTCAGCTTCTTTAGGCACTGCCAAACAGTCCTCCACTGTGGCTGTACCATTCTGCATTCCCACCAACAGTGAAGAGGTGTTCCTATCTCTCCACATCCTCTCCAACACCCAATTGCTTTTTATTAACAGCACTGCAGCTTTCTATATTAATGGACTTGTTTCCATCTGCATTTGCAATGTTACTCCAGGCATTATGATAAAATCCTGAGCCTCAATACTGTGTGAGAAGGGAAAGAATTGCCCCATCACCACATGGGGCTGGTATTTGGAAGTGCTTTCCTTTAGAAACTTCCAGGTGCCTTTGCTCTCTGAACACGTGAATTGTTTATGAGTCAAAAGTTGTCCTCATTTATAGGGGGTCTGTTTTCTTTCTTTCTCTCTTGAAGAAACCTGCTATTCAGTGGGCTGTAAAATGGAAAATAAAGATCAGAGGTAGTGGAAATAATATAATGTACCTGGGTAGAAACATTAGAAACCTCCCATAAAATGTAAGGCATTTAGAAGTTTTCACCCTATTATTTCACCATGGCCTGTTGGGAAGCTGTTCTCCCTAAGAGCCCTTTTGGCTTTGTTCTGGGGACATCTTAAATCAGTGTTCTCCATTCCTGTAGCTCTTAGTTAGCTTCCCAAAGAAAGAAGGCCCTTTAAGGACCATTTTGGAAGAGGAAGAAATCAAAATTTGGTTTTCTCATTTCTAATTGCTTTGACACACACAGAAAAGCCTTGTCTCCACTGAGAGACTCCAGAATGGCTTTTGGCCTCCGCCTGCCCATCCAGAATGGTGTGCTTTTTGAATCTGTCCTACAAGCGTAGATTTTTTTTTCAGCCCATGAAATATTGTCTGACAGTACAGTACTAACATTGTTTTTTGTTTTTTGTTTTTCCCCAAAGCCCCATTTCTCTCTGCCTTACAGTCTTGCTTCTTTAATTATGTCAAGTAATCTTTGTTCACTGGGTGTTTTATATCTTCTGGGCTGCTCCATCACATTTGTATTCACACATTTGTGTTCCTAATGGTTTGTTTCTAACTACAGCTGACCAGGTGAAAGGGTCACTCACACCATGGGCCCCGATTCATCCTGCCCATCCCTGAGTCCTCAGCCATTTCAGCTCCCTGGTACCTTCTGAAAGCCAATCTTGTTTTAAAACAAATCGGCAGTGGAGGATGTTAAGCACGTTGGATCAGGAGGATGGGCAAGCGCCCACACTCGACACTAGACACCAACCCAGTTTGAATTGCCAACTCTCAGAATACCTTTCTTTGGTTCCAGTGTATCATCTTTCCTTTCTTTCTATCCTCTTCCTTCACCCCCTCTCCCTTCCCCGCCATAAAACCCCCAATAGGTTTTTCTCGAGAGAACAATAAGCCTCAGTCTTTGGTGCCCATCCAGAGCTCCAAGGGGAAGTTGAGGTCAAACTGGCAGCCTGTACAGCTTTCTTTTGAGGCAAACAGATGGTGAAGGTTAAATGACAGCTCTCTGACTGCCTCTTTTGAAGTAATTGGAGACAATTTGTATTTTGAATCAGAACTTGACCATTGTCAGAAGGGAAGAAGGTTAATATGGAAACGATTTTACATTAGCCCCTGTTTCTTACACTGCCCACCCCCTCCCCACCCCACCCCACCCTGCTTCTTTCTTTCTTTCCTTCGAATCCTTGTTGCTTTAATCCTTGCTCCAGGCAATTGGTGAGATCTTCTCTCGGCTCTGGGCGTGACGTGCCTCATTTTAGGCTGTGGCTGCTATGAAAGCCAACAACAGCTTATTAAAGCCAGTGATAATCTTTTCTACTGATGCATTGTTGCTTTCTAGAGGTCCAATTAAGGCAGCACATAGGAAAGAAGATCTGGTAAACCTAAGGCTCTTTACCTAGAACAGTTTGCAAACAAATTCACAGACTGCTTCCTCATTTCTGCATCTGAACATAAACTGACTTCATATCACTGAATACAGTGTGTCCACATTTAAGAAAAAGGCATGTTTGTCTTTCAGTGCCCACCACTCTCTCTCCAGACACTTAAATTTTTTCAAAATTTTAATTTCAAAGCCTAGCTCTGGGCCCCCCTCTGATGTGAAGCATGGCATTGTTTACCTCTCTTATATCCTTTCTTACATCCTTTCAAAGAATTGACAGTACTTCCTGAAATCTCACTAGGAGAGGGGAAAGAAAGAAAGCCTCTTTAAAATAAGAAATGCCTTACTGTTGTGGAAAAGAGACTCAAGAGACTGGCATGTGGATTTCCCTTCTTCCTATCCTCATCCTAAATTCACCCCAAGCCAGCCGGTTCTTAAGTCAAAGTGAACAGAAGAAGTTTGATATAATTGTCATTCTCCACCTAGGGGGAACTTGGTGTAAGAGATGCTGCCTTCTGGAGGGGACCATGGTATTAATCGGGCCAACTCAAGACTGCACCTTCAGGTGGTGCCAGACACGAGAGCCACTCAGGTGAAGGGCAGGCACATTTATAATGTCCTGGCCAGTTGGCATTAGGCCAAGGTGCACGGGTAGTGAGAATGGAAGAGGCCCAATTTCTCAGGCAAGCACTGTCCCTGGCAGGCTTCTCTAGGGGACGCTACTAGGACAGGTGTTTACCTTTATATATGTGCCACATCCCCTGCATGTCAACAGTAGGAGGGGAAAATGACTGCCAGTTAGGTGAGGATGAAACTCAGTCATTCCTATTTTGCGGCCTGAGACATTAGACAGTAGGAATATTTTGCCATAAAAAGAATCTTAGCGTAATGACCAATACAAAAGTAAATAAATGAAAGTCTACTCTACGCCGCAACACAAAGTGTGAATCCATAGACTACAGAGAGAAGAAAAGGAAGCAAAGACCGAGGTCTGTCTGTCTACAGCAAGTTTAAGTGCTGTTTGCCTTGGAAGTGCCAAAGGCAATATTGTATTTTATTCATATACATTTGGTTTATTATGAAGCACATTTTTTTTTCACTAACTTGGAGAAAGGAAAGAGGATACTGTTGTGCTATTCATGGCTGCTTCTTAACCATCCAAAGTAAAGAAATGGCTGCAAAACCTTTAGAAGCAATTCAAGTACCTCCGTGGCTTTCATCAGATGTTCTGTACAAGGAAAAGAAAAAAAAAATCGTTCTATCTTTTTATTTTTACTTTGCTTTAATCTTATTTGATGATGTCTCAACAGGCTGGGACATGCTTTCTTGGATGGCAATTTCACTGCACCATATGTGTCTCTCACAAGATAGCAGAGTGAGATGAGTCTTGGCAGGAAGAGAGCTAAACACATCGACAAAGAAAAGAAAAAAATTATTTACTTAACTCCCTGTTGCCTGCATACATTTTCCCCCTTGGTACCATGACTCCTGGTGCAGCAGTTCGGACTTAGTTTGTTATAAACAACTGTGTGAAATGCAGGCCCCCATTTATCACTTTTTCTGATCATCTGCCCCAGTTTTTCTGAAAACCCACATTAAGCATTTCAGTGACCAGATGGTGAAACACAGTGAAAGGAAAGAGAAAATCTGGTTCTCCCCAAAAACTCTCTATGTTGGGGAAGCCCCAGGCCTGCTCCTAGAAGCAGCAAAAGCTCCTCCTTCCCCACCCTACACTTGGGGAGCTAATCCACCACTAGTCAGGCGAGATCCTCCTTTCCGGATGCCTTGTCACCATCTCGCCATCAAGTTGGCTCTGGACTTTAGATTACCTTTAAAGCCATCACAAACTGATTAACATGACCAGTCTGTGCAAGATAGATTGCAATCTAATAACCGCCAAATCAACATAAAGAAGTTATTGCAAGTGACATTGGAGGTGACCACTTGGCTCTGGCTGTATTGGCAAATGGCTTCGATATGCCAGAATTTCAACACTTTCATCACAGGCACCACAGACTGTTTCAAAGGGTAGGTCAGAGCCCTGGTTCTAGACTCCTTGGTTGCCTTTAGATGTGGGACAGGGATTCTGTCACACATAAAGTCAGGTTGGCTATAGCACCTAGACAGTGCTAGAACTATGGGATACTTATGTTTGACTGTTTGATGCTTTAGGAGACTATCCTAGTAACCTCGTTAGTTATAAAGTAGCCACTAGAGAATTCAGGGCAGGTATCAGAAAGAACCCAAAGAAGGAAGCTCAATAAGCCATGTCAAAATGTGTTGAGATTTAGGTGAAAACCAAAACAATTTTTTTTAAGAAGCACACAAATAAGGAATACTTTTCATTAGCCACAATTCTGGGGGGTGGGGGGTAGAAGCTCCAAGACTTCTTGGGCAATTCCACCTGGAAAGACAGAACTTTAAACTTTTGGAAGCATTGTTTTATTTGGGGGAAATAGCTATATTTGGTTTTCCAAGGTGCAGACGAATGGATGGAATACCTTGCATTTGTCATACCTTGGATCCAATTCACAGGTAATGTGTTTAGGGGAGTTAGCAGAGCAGATGATGTGTGACAAAAGGTGCTTGAAGAATGTTTCCCTGGAATTCTCAGGCTGTGGCTGTGAGTGGAGGCCATGAGGACCCTTAGGTTTTAAAGAGAGTTAAATTCAGATTAGTTGCCTTCAGATGTGCATGTTGACCGGTATGTTATTTTTTCTTTTTTCCAAGAGTCTTACAAGCAGAAGGATCAGTCTACATCAGGAAAATTTAAGTTTTTTTTTTTAAACACATAAAAAGCAATTTAAATGCTTAGACAAGTATTGAATGTTTCTTTTGCTACTGGACAAAATACCTTTCTTCCTTTATTTATACTAAGGTCCTCAGAGAACAGAGTTCAGAGAGAATATGGTCTTCTAGTTCTCAGAAAAATATCTATGATTTTGTGGTTGTGTAGAACCCCTCCCAACTCTACTGACTTTTCAGCTGGATTCTAGTGTGGTGGGAAAATGTGAATGTAAATGCAGAATTGCAGTTTCTAATTGTTTTAAAAGTCAAGCTGATTTTATTAATTCAATGGGTTCCACGTCTTATGTATTTTCAATCTCTGCTCTGGAAATTTATATTTGGATCAGGAGAGAATAATCAGTTCTGAGGGAACTGGCATAATGTTAGTCAATATGGTTTTTATGACTAATTTTGCAGTTACTAATGGTATACTTATTAGGTGCTAAAATATGTATAGTACATAATAGATACAGATTTCTCTTAATTGTGCACTTGCTTGGTTTTGCAAATTGAGAGGAAGAGGTGGGAAAAATTCCCAAAAGCAGGGTAGAGAAAGGACGTTACTGGCAATGATGTAATTTTCCTTTGGTATCTTGTCCCACTAAAAACTCAAGATTGCCGCATTATAAATAACAGATCGATGCAATTTATTACTTGAGTCAGAGCTCTAGTTTGAACTCTAGTCAGATGAGATGAGTAAAACAGCAACCTCGTGCACAAGTGTTCTCTGTCTCTCATGTATACACACTCACACTCACTCACCAGACAGATCTATTCCGGGATTATTTATTTTCTCCCAACATAAAACATCAAGATGGAGTTAGCAAATGTTGGTGATAGTTGTGAACATATCCTGTACACACAACATCAAGGGTACCTTGAAAGAAAATGAGCTACTACAAAACCTGTTCCAAAAAGCGTACCAAAAATATAAACCCTGAAACCACACAAACCTTACTTTCATGCTTCAGAAACAGGGTATGAGAAAACGGGGTGTGGGCGTGTGTTTTAATTTCTTCAATTTCGTTGGGATGAAACAGCACTTAGATATGAAAATGAGACGTCACCAGCATGGTTTGATACAGTGACTCCTTTTAGAGAAGGTAATTCTGAATTTTAGCAAGCTCCAAAGGTTCCAAACTGCACCAGAAGGCAAAGCCTATGAAGTCTGTAAAAGTCTCTCAGGTTCGGATAATGTGAAGGAGACAATGAGAACCTGACGCTGCCTCCACCCCCTCACCCTTGGTTACCCATTCTCTACAGCTGCTCCCTTCTTTATCACAAAGGTAGTTAATAGTTCAGTAAATAGATTATCTTAATTAGATTTTCACTTTTAAGACAAAACAGATGCATAATTTGGTCAAATTAGTTAGCCCATTTGTACTTTTTTTTTTGACTAATCATGCACTTAATAACTAGTAGTGGTCACAAATGGAGGGTTTCCGCTGGATTTCATTTTTTTCTATTGTAGGGGCCACTTAAAAATCCCCTCTCAGTTTCCCTTTTAATGCAATATCGGTTAATTCTCAGGAGGAATATAGACAAGGTGTTAAAACTAGGATAAAAGCATTGTAATACCAGAAAATCTGCTCTGTCAAACTGGAGGCTTTTTTGCTGGTGGGAAAGCAGAAAAAGTAAACAGTAGCAATCTCTCGTGTAACAGAAGATTTAGGTGTAATTTGTTTAAATAGTAGCAATAATGGTTATTAATTCACCCTTTGAATGTTAACAAAGACCTGGTTTTTGTTAGTTTGTGCTTTAGATTCATTTTCAAGCTCAAGTTTGTTTTAGGCTAATGCTCCCGGCACTGGGAAATGCAATTAGCTTTAGCTTCTCACTCTCCCTCCCCCCACCCCGCCCCCAAATATATTTGATGTTTGGTAATACAAAATAAAATAATTTCCTTCCAGAACACTGCCTTGAAAATATTGTTATCACAATGGAATGAATTTTGGTTGAATTCTTCTATACTTCCCCAAGAAACAATAAGGAATTCTTTTTGTTCTTTGCCACAGAAGGTATAACAAATGGATTTCAAAATACCTGCACTATATCAGCGGTGCTTAGAAGAAAGAGAAAAATCAAAGCAAGAAATAAAAATTACAAAATGGTAGAGCACGCCTGACCACTTTATCCTCATTGTTGAAAAATTTGGGGAAAGATCATGGTAGCTAGTTTTTCTCCCTTTGACACTATAACATTAAAACTAGCTTTAGTTATGTTTTATCCTGTTTGGCATAAAAGAGACAGACTCCCTAGAGGACTTGACCACAGGGACACCAGGCCTTCTCCGAAAGGCAGTCCCTTCCTGGGCCTGCTGTCAACATCGGCAGGCTCAAGAACAGGGTCCAGCTTGTCCCATCAAGTTTATCGTCCACTCCATCAAAGGGTCTAATGGTCAGCAGAGGGGGCTAAATGTGTCCCCTGTGACCTGACATTAACAGAGTGGACTTGTTTAAGTGTTACTGAGGGTGTCTCAGAATGATTTGGACGCCAATACCCGTTTCCCTCAATGAGCAGTCAGTTGGGTCATGACTCAATACAGCTTTGCAGTGACACGGCCCAGCCCCAAAGTGCTCCTGGGGGACGTGGCCTCACCTCGGAGAGCAGAGGACAGAAGGGCTGATCAATGCCTCTGACAACAAGTGAAACAATCACCTTTTCCCTCACCCCTCCACCCCTCTGTACCTCCCAGCCCTTAGCTCCTCTGACCAGCTTGAAAATGATAAAGATAAATTGTTTTATCTAAACATAGAGTCTGACACTGAGGAAAGACAGAAGTGAGGAGAAACGCCCGGTTTATATAGCACCTCAGAGCCCAGCTTTGTGCCTCTATGTAATTCCGATAGGGGGAAAAAAATCAGTCTGTATGTCAGATGTAGAGCTTGGCTGATGGGGGGAGGGGGGGTGGAGGGGCGGGCGGGAGGGAGGACCTGCCTGGAGTTTCCGTGAATATTTTCTCCTCAGATTTAAGCTGGCCTATAAACATTAGCTTTGTAATGTTGAGACACAGGGCATTTTCTGTGTTTAGATTGGGATCTTGACAAAACCGTATGCATAGGAAATAAATTTAAATTATAAGGTTCTTTAAAAAGCAGAGTCTTTTTCAAAAGGAAACCAACAATGTAAGACTGATGTGAAAAATCTTTAGAAAGGCCTGGAATACTTTTAAAAAGAAGATTCCCTGCAGAGTTCTAAAATAACCATTTAAACCGTTTTTATGTTCCTATTTATTTGGATTTGAAACAAAACTAAAGATGATAGAAAAATGTAAATATTCTCTATCAGGATTGATGTTTTTGTCGTGACATTAAAATATATATATAAAGCTGTAATAAGGCCCAAGTAAGAATATCTGTAATGTGTATAAAAATATATATGAAAAATATTTTAAATGTATTTGAAATACTTTAAGTAGATTAAAATATATTAAAATTATTTTCCATTTCCTAATGCTAGTGTCCCTTGTATATTGATTTCAAGGTAATATTTATTTTTAAAATAATTTTAAAATCATTCCCCTAAAACATCAATCTATTAGATTGAGACTTATACTCCTCATCTAAACGAATGATTATTCCTGAGTACTTAAAAAGGAAAAAACCTATATCAAAAGAAAATTTAATTTCAAAGCAACAACTTTTGAGCAATTTCTAAATGTCCCTTCTATAATTTTTGAGAAGTAACTAAATCCAAAGTTTTTGTTTGTTTTTTTTTAATTATGTGTTTTCATGGTTTTTTGTTTTGTTTTGTTTTTTGGGGTGGGGGCTGATGAGAGCCCACTCTATTCAGATTTTTTTCATTTGCTGAAGCAAACTGGGTCTGTAAATCAATGGGAAAAGAGTCAAATAGTTTTATTTTTGAAAGATAATTGCAGTTTACTACTGCTTTTTATCATTTGTTGTCTAATTTGTTTAAATATCAATTCAAAGGCACATTTTATTTACATAATTATTTATATAAGTTATCTCTCCTTCTTGGCTCTATTAATGATTTTTCCCTCTTATGTTTACACCTTCCAGTGAAGTAGAGTCCATGTATTGTATATACAATGTTTCTGTGTTTTGTTTCAAAGATGTTTATACTATTAGTTGCTTAAAGATCATGTTTAGAAAATGTACATATTTATGTGGGTTATTTATAACAAAAGATTGAAGTACATTTTATTGTATGTATGTATGTTGGCATTAACAAGTTTGTCTTCCTCTTTGGAAGCACAAATATTTATTATATAATAGTACTTAAAATTAAAAAAGACTAAATACCCAAAGTGTCAAAAGTCAAGCTTAACAAATTTAAAAGCAATGAAATGAAAACCCAGTTCAGCACAAAAGGTCTTTTTTTGAATTTAGTGAAAAGCTGTTGCAAGAACTAAAGAGGACAAGATCCGTGCCTCCAGTATTCAGTTTATTAGGTCCAATGCTCATCTTCAAAGGAATATCACAGCCCTGTGGCATTTAAGGATTTAGAGGAATTCTGAGAATTTGAGTGCTTTTTGCCAAAATGGATTGTGTGTGCACTTGGGCTATGAAAACTGATTTAGGATCTCTTGCTCATTCTTTGTTCTCTAGCTATATTTATGCATGTAGATAACTCCAAAATTCTCAGTCTGTAAAGATATAAAAAGCAAGGAGGGATGGACCTAAATAAAAATGATACATGGTAGCAAAAGAAAAATTGACCTCCTGTGTTTGCAGTGAGTAACATGCAGGTAAGGCTGGCCACCAAAGTAAGAGTCTGCAGGTTTTCAGATGCTAAAGCAGCATTTGGGTCTGTATTTGCTCAAAGGAAAAAAAAAAAAAAAGGATGTCTTAAAGTAACATGGGACATTTTCTCTGGTCAGAAGTTCCAAAGTAACCAGGAAAACCATATTTTTTTTGCACTTTAGAAATAGTAGTAGCTATAAAACTAGGATGTGGGGATGGGCATGAACACCTGAGCCACATGCCGAGCCAGGACAGAGCCAGGACAGGCCACCAAGGAGGACTTGGTTAGTATCCATCAATGACAAGTCCCTTTCTTCATTCAGGTTTCAATAAAGCACAAAGCCAACCTTGTATTAAGAAAACCAAACCCAATTCACTATCAAAGATTGTCGGGGAGAGCTATTTCTCTCTCCTTTCTCTCCTACCCTCTGCCCTTTCCTTGTGTCCATGGGTGAAACCTAGTCCTAAGTTTAGGAAGGAAAGTGGCAGGAAATCTTAAAAGACCTACTGTTGGCATGAGTGTTTCTTGTCTCCAGAACTAAAGGAATAAAGCCAAAGAGAGGGAATATTTCAGAAGAGGAGCTGAGCGGAAAGAAGTCTGAACTTTAAACAAAAAGAATGAAGTAGGATTTCATTTAAACCAGGACATTATTTTCTTTCCTTAGTTTTGATTGCACATAACACATTGCACAGTTTTCTTTCTTTCTTTCCTTTCTTTCTATTTTTCATTTAAAGCCAATTTGGTAACATGGGGCTTGCTCTGCAAATATAAAAATAGAACAGTACAATAGCCCATGTGCAGGAGGGGAGGAAATAAGGGGCATGTACCCTAACCACGCAGATCACTGAATTTTTACACAAAGAACAAATCTTCCTATCTTACATTGTCATTAGGACAGAATGATTTTTTTTTTTTTTTAATCATTTCAGTATAAGAAAAGGACCCCTCTCAAGATGAGGTTCCTGCTTTTGCAATGTTGGCTATGTTATTATTGTAAAATGTGGTTAGATTCTCTGCCTCTTATGTTAACAATGGGGACGGGGGTAGGGGGTGGGTCGGAGGGGCCTGAAATGACAGAATGAGGGACACACAATAGGATGGCCGTGACTCTGAGCAAATAAATAAAACATGTGAATCGCATTCTCTGCTCTCCCTCCCTTCCCCCTCCCCCCCCAACTGTGATTAAATTTGCTGTGGTCATTTCCCAAATGTCTGCCTGATTTAAAAAAAGAAGGAGAAGAAGGAGAAGGAACAGCTACAGCAGCAGCACCCAGAGCCTTTTCTCACCCTGTGGTTTAAAGCAAGGGCCCTTCCTGTGGCTGGCAATCTCCACTCCTGCCAATCACCAGCACTTGCACAGACATGCCTGCCGCTGTCATTAGTGAAAACGCCCCACATCTGATTGCTGTCCTCCCCCAACCCCCAAAAGGAAAAACAAAAAACAAAACAAAAAACCCACCAACCCTATAACACCAACTCTGCCCCCTTAATAAACAGCTACCCAAACTACCCCCAGCATCACACTGAAATGCTAGACTCCTGGGGTTCAGTAATGGGATTTCTCATACCCCTTCCTACAACCACCAACGCAGCTTCCCAGCAACCTATTGGATGCACAGGGGGAAAAAAGAATACATTTTAATAAATCGAGAGGAAAAAAATGATTTTGGTCCTCTAGCCCTGTTCTTTAGTAATAGAAAAAGGTGAGGTTGTTGGGGGGAAAGGGAGGGGGAATTTAATATTGCAAGAGATAATAGCAACTATGTTAATATCCGGAATTTTCAATGTACCATAAGTACATTTTGTTTTTCCTTTTAGCACGATTTATAATTAAAGATTTTAATCTGGCTTCACATTGAGTTAATAAGCCCTTTGATTGATTAGGATTCATAAAATTGCCATTTCCCGCTGATGCTTTGTGTTTCTGGGGATGTTCTTTTGAAAAGCTGGGTTAAGGTGAATAGGAAGCAGCCATTGTTTAGGCTGAGCTGTGCCAATTCTGGGAACTCGGAACTGCTTTATTCAGAGTTTGGCCCCTGCAATATCTTGTTGTTCGGCCAAATTAATGCAGATAGGATCTGTTGGGCTACAGTTTAGCGATTTTTAGGGGAAAACTTTTTTTTTTTTTTTTTTTTTTTTAATTTCAGCAGGTGTTCCACACAATATCTGCCTCTGTTTCCTGACCTGTTCTTTGGCTGGAAAAAAAAAAAAAAAAAAAAAGTCCACGATGTAATAGCATCAAATTGATAAATAAAATGTTACAAACTGTTTCAAAGATAAAAGGGAGAAAAGTACAAACCAAATACATATGAATGCAGCAAACCTAGGAAAACTGGGCTCTGATTTTTCTTTCAAAAATTCAACTTCAGAGGCTGTGCATCCAATAAATTATTCTTTTGCATTAATGGCCAATACTGCAATATGTGGGAAGTGTCCACCTTTAGCTAAAGGGGTGTCTGAGAAATGTAAACACAAATGAATAAATAGGAAAGAGAAGCAGAGGGAGGGAGGCAGCAAGGCAGTGTGCGAATGCTGTTTATCAAGTTAAATAATATAGCCTGCCACCCCTCCCTCCAAAACCAAACCAAAATTAAGAGCAAAATCAAGAAACAGTGATAAATCCTGAAAAGAATAAAAGAAAGCAAGCAAGAAAATGTGAGAAAGAGCCAGTGGTTTGAAATGTCCTGTCAAATGGCTCTTTTTCTTCAGTTTATTGTACCCTGCATGTCTATATGAGGGTGTACAAGATAATTCTTGCACACACACACACACACCCTTATTTTTAGCAGGGGGAATAAAGTGACTCTGTTCAGCTTCCGAAGGGCCTCACTGTGGGGACTGAACCAGAGCAAATTCCCTTTGTGTTTCTTGCTCTGAAGGAACCTGCTATTGTTGAATGTGGGAGCCTCCTGGGCTGGGGGCAAAACCTCTCCAGAGAACATTCAACTCATTTTAGAACCGATACTACCTTTCCTCCCCCTTGGCCCACACCTAATTTACTTGGCGCAACCAGCATTTTCATATCTTTTTAATATCCTACAGATGTTCTCCAAATTCAAACAATTTTAGAGGTAGTGAGAAAAACTAGAAACCATGTCCACAGTCAGGGAGCTCAGAGGAAGCTTCCAGAAAGCCAGTCTCGGGACACCACCCAGAGAGGCTGGGAGGGGAGGCCAGCTCCCGTACTCCTCAGCGTCTTGACCTGGGTCTCTGCCTGGCATTTCTTTAGAATGTGAAAACTCTCTCCCACTACCTGTATTCCTAAGATCTCACTCCAATGAGCACCTTCTATCCTTTCACCCCTCAGTCCCTGTCACATATCCTCAACTCCCCCCTACACAGTGATCTGTCCCGCTTCCCCAGCCCCTCTTTCCCTAGGGGTTTTTGTCTTTTGCCATAAAAGAGCAAACACCAGCACAAAGTAGATGGCAGCCAAACCCGTGGAATGAGCCCAATTTGGTTTACACACACACAGCGATGCCGTTGCCCGCCTTGGCGAGTCCCTGCTTTTCCATCACGGACCTCGTGAATTCCGGACTAGCAGGCCTGATTGGTGGGCTTTTAAACGTCACTAATGAAGAACATTTACCCTCGGGGGGAGGGGCACCCTCCTCACAACCAAATAGAATGTGCCCTGATGCGTTCCATTAAAAACAAAAACAAAAACAAAAAAACAAAGCCTGACACACAGATTTGTGGCAATGCAGATATGAAATACATTGAAAACACTCTCCCTTGTTTTTTCCCCCCAACTCAGGTCCTAGGCAATGACAACAGAGAAGGAATAATTCCCGGTGCAGTGTCATACAGCAGTTAAAGGTACCTTTGAATGAATGTCAGCTCCTTTCTACCTTAGTGCCAGCCGATCGATGCTTCATTAGGGCCGAATTGTCTTTTGACCATGCAACCTTGAAAACAGTCCCTTTAATTACCTGTGAGAAAGTCGGGTACCCTCCTTTCCCCCTCTATCTCCCTCTGTCCCTTCTCTCCTCTCCTGTGCTCTCTTGTATTTCTCTCTCTCTCTCTCTCTCTCTCTCTCTCTCCCTCTCCCCACCTCCCTCTCTCTCCCTCTCTCTCTCCCTCTCTCTCTCTCTCTCTCTCCCCCCACCCCCTCCTCTCCCCCACCCCATTCACAGAAGAAAGCTCAAGGAAGTGGGGGTGGGTAGATGGGGGTCACTCACATTTATTCAGAGTCAGCCTGAGTACATCACTGCTTGATAGGGAAGCTAGGAGGAGAAGAGAAGGTGGGGGCAGGGGACTTGGGCAGAGGGAAAAAAAAGAAAAAGAAATATCGGACCCTGAGGTGAGAGGGCAGGGTTCAAGTCCAGACTACAGATCTATTGAAGAGGTTTCAGCCAGGCAGGCCTCCACTTGACTTTCTCATCAGCCAGCTTTATGGATTCTCAGCTGCTCCTTTTCCACCACTGCTCCTTACATCTTCCCGCTGCTAATTACCCGAGGTTCCTAAAGAACGAAGAACCCATGCAGAGCCGGCGCACCCATGCCCTAAAAAGCATTCTGGAAGCCTTCATCTGGGTCACAAGGAAAGTGGGGACTTGTTGGCTAAATATTTGAGAGGGTTAGGGGAGAAATACACAAGGAACAGCTCAGCTCAATTTAATCACTCCAATCAAAACAGAAGGCGCTCCAAATAATTGTAGGTCTGGCAAGTGGAGTATTGGAAGAAAGTGCGTAAATAATCGTATTTGTTATGCACTATTAAAAATTCAGAAAGATTTTAAATTCAAGTGATAATCTGGTCATCCTGAGGGATAGGCTTGTATTTAATAGCCAGGTGTTTTTACCTATTCAATTATGATGAGAAATATTCTAATGAAGTCATAAACCTCAGCAGAGGAATGTTAATCACCTGTACATGCTCTGTTAGCGCTGTGTTGAAAAACACACCTGCCCAAGCTGAGCTTCCTCCTAAGGTGGTTAATTCAGTATAGCCTTCTTCTCTTCAGTGGTCCCCAGGCACCTGGAAATGTGACTAAAGACTACACAGCTCATCTGATGGTCTGATTGTCTCTCTGATGGCCGTATGTCTATCTGAGCAAAGAGCCAGGAGTCAAGAATGCATTTCTCTCCAAATTTATACAACAGAGTGAAATGACATTGCTTCACCCCTCCTCCCCCCCACCACACACACAGTGCTGGTTTAGGCTTTCCATTTAAAATACAGAAAGCCCAATCATTTCTGAATTTCAGTTAAAAAATGATTTTTTAAAGTATAAGTATGTCTCTTGCAATATTTATGTCATACTTATACCAAAAAGTTATTTGTGGCTTTTCTGAAATTCAAATTTAACTGGGTGTCCTGTATTTTTATTTGCTAAGCTTGGCAACTCTTTGCAGGTTCCTCTTAATTCCTTTTAAATTACAAGGTACTTCTTGTAAACAAATGAATATAGCCAATGATTTTAAGTCACCAATTAAAAAGAAATACTCATAAAAGGATTTGTTCAAATGTTTTCGGATCTAGTTCCTGACACTGAAAACTGAGATGTTACACCCTGTGCAGATTCCCCTGTCTTGTTGAGAGCTATTTCATTCAGTCTTGACATATAAACTCCACCAATTCAAGTGGCTACAATGGGCAGGTGCCGGCCTATTCAGCTCAGTTGTATAAAAATGAGGATGCTGGATAGAAAAATTCCCACCGCTGGTCTACGCAAGCTCAGGTCACACTGTCACCCCCACCCCATATCAGGCCAGCCCTGGCCTGGCTGCCTCCAAAGCCGGCGTGCACACCGCTGCTCAGCGCAGGCTCAGCCCCGGGCAGCGAGCAGCCACACTCACTGGATCCTGCCACTGAAGGCGGGCGGGGAAATGTGCCCTGCACCCATGCTTAGGACTTGATCTCCTCAAGGAGCTGTGATGTCACCACGTCAAGCTAAAAGAACCACCAAACAGAAGAGCAGGAGAACAGGCTGAGCGGGGAGGCGGAGGAGGAGTGGGAAACACCCTCCCCTGTTTGTATCACCGGCTGATCACAGGCTCCGTGCTGGAAGTGCCCCTGTAAAGAAAACCGAGGGTGGCAGGGGCCGGCCCTCAGGTTTGCTCTCTGCTAGGGGGTCAGAGGGCATGGTCACAGCCTTTATTTAGTTTACTAAATAAATAGAATGATTAGATTTTTATTTCTGTGATTTTTTCCATAACAGACTTTATTTTTTAGAGCAGTTTTAGGCTTACAGAGAAATTGAACAGAAAATACCTAGGATTTCCATATACTGCCCCCCTCCCCCAATTTCTCCTGTTATTAACATCTTACATTAGCGTAGTACATTTGTTCAATTGATGAAAGAAGATTGATGCATTATTAGTACCTCAAGTCCATAGTTTACCTTAGGGTTCACTCTTTCTGTTGTACGGTTCTCTGGGTTTTGACTAACACATAATGTCATGGATGCACCATTACAGCATCATACAGAATAGTTGTACTGCCTAAAAGCCCCTGGTGCTCTATTTCTTCATCCCTCCATCCTTTCCCCTGAACCCCTGGCCATCACTGGTCTCTTTATTTTCTCTATAGTTTTACCTTTTCCAGAATGTCATAGAGTTGGAATCACACAGTATACAGCCTTTCCAGCCTGGCTTCTTTCACCTAGCAATGTGCATTTGAGGTTCCTCCTTGTCTCTGTATATTTTTTTGACCACATGTTCTTACTTTATGGGAGGCAGGGCATGTGAAATCTCACACATACATTTGCTGGGCCCAATATAAATATTCATAAAGACAGGAATGTATTCCAGGATGCAGATGGCCAGGTGGAGAATGAGGCACTGGGTCAACTGGCCAGGGGCTTTTGGATAACTTGTGCCCACTGGGCAGGGGACAGCCCTCTAATTTCTGGGACGATCAGGAGAAACCTGGCCTTTGAGATGACTGCCACCACCTATTCCAAAGGAGCGTGTTGTTTGCATGGCTCCACCACCCACCACGTTGTTGGTGCACAAGCAAAGCAACACAAGCTCACAGCTTCGTCTGTGCACGGCTCGCCCGGCTCCCCGCTTCCCGCCCCCCCCATGTCCATGGTGGCCTCGGCCAGCCCCTCTACGGATTCTGCAGGCAGCTGGCTCTGGAAAAGTGCAAAATGGGGCTCATGGTCTTGGTTGCAATCAAAGTGTGTGTTCATCAGCAGTCACAGTATTTGATCTAGGAAACAGTAAAGGTGATGAGTGATAAGACGCTTTTCAGAATGGTTTTCTTTTCTAAAGGGGGAAGAGAGCAGGTGGTAAACAAATACTTGAAAGAGAAGAGAGAAAGTGTGTGTGACTTCTTGAGAGTCAGAAAGCGGAACTTTCTAGGAGAAAAGAAAAATTCTTTCTCCCCTACCTCTTACTGATGGTGAAATGATTTGTCCTTTTTCTCTGTTATGTGGGAAGGCAGGGGCAAGGCCTGTCTTCTTAGGAAATTTTGGTGAGACAAAACAGTAGGATTTGAGGGCTTTGGGAGTCTGAAGCAAAAAGCAGTTATCTCCTTTGTGGGGTTTCTCATTAAGAGGGAAGACATATCTTCCCTGAAAGTAGATTATAAAATAGGCTTCATTATTTAAGAAAAAAAGAAAAAGAAAAAAAAAAAAAAAAAAAAAGAATTCCTCAAGTAAAGCAGAGATGTTCTGTTTCATTTCTACTAATTTAGGAATTCAACTAGCCCAAATGTTTGTTGTGGGGGTGGTTTTATTGTGGTAACATAAATACAACTCAAAATTTTACATTTTAACTACTTTCAAGTGTACAATTTGGTGGTATTAATTACATGTGCATTGTTGTGCTACCATCACCACCATCCATTATTGAAACCAAATGGTTTTGGATGCAGCTTTTCCTGAGGGCTGTGGAAGCCATTTTCCTCTTGGGCCCAAAGCACATGGAAAAGTGTATTCTGTTTAAATACAGCACAGCCACATTAAAGACTATGACAATGAACTCCAAAAGTATCGCCCGGGTATCAGTTGCTGAAATACGTAGCTTGCAGCTGCAGACAGGACAAATGAACATGGACAATATCTAGAAGACAGACCTCTGCTTTCAGAGCATTACAGTCTATGAATTCCTACTTACATTCATATATGTGAGTATGTGGAGAAAAACTGTCTGTGTATACTGGGCATCCAGAAGCAATTTCCTGCTGCAGTGAGTCTAATGTATTCAGTAACCTTCTGTTTATTTGGGTATTATTTGCTGAAAACACTTGGAAAGCTTTGGCATCCGAGTGCAGAAAAGCCCTGGCTGTGTGTGGACACGAAGCTTCCCCTTCACACACCAACGGCCCAGACCCACACAGGCAGCCAGGCCGCCGTCTCTCTTTACTGCACAGCATCAAATGAGGTCAGTAATGCTGCTTGTGCTCCCTTCTCCTTTTATTGTCCATGTTATCGAGGAAACCTATAAAAGTTCCCTCTTTTGATATCTTGACCCACGGTGTTGCTCGCATGCTGCTTTGTGGTTTAGAGATTTAAAGAAACAGAGAGGGAAAAGGAGTGAGAGAGAGAGTTTGCCTTAGGTGATAAACAGCAGTGTAAGGCCAGAGGCCTTGTGAAGAGAAAAGAGAAGGCAAAGTGGGGGCAGGGAAGAGAGGCAGCAGCAGCAACAAGGGAGTTTGGAAATATTTGGGGGTTTGGGACACTTACAAAAGGAGGTGGGCGGGGAGGGGGTTGTAAGTGAAGGCATAAAACCAGTTTCGCTTGATAACAATATAAAATAGAATTCCAGACATTTACAAACTCATTTACACTCCAGGTCAGATGCAGAGACAGATGTATAAAACCTATTTCCACAAGGCCTCGCCGTCACGTGAGAAACACTTGGAAACCCACAGGTACATTGTTCAACTCTCCCATTCTTCAAAGAGAGAAAATGCTGTTTTGATAACATAGGTTATTGGTTGCTGTTTTCAGTGGGACATTAAAATGACCTGCTATCATTCCCCCCATGCAGTTTCCCCTGTCAAGCTCACACATTCTCGGATGGACCTCATTCCCCATGTCCCCTGCTTCATCTGTTGCTGGCAGGATTTCTTCCCATAGGATGCCTTGGTGACTTGGATTTGCATACTGCCATTAATGTATTGAGGTGACCACCGCAAGCTACCTGTGGCTCTCACTGCATGCACGTACAAGGCAATATGGTTATCTTTTTTAATGGCAAAAGAAGGTGCTTGTTGCAGTTGGGAATTTTGCCAGTGACCGGGATGGGCATATCTACCTGCTAATTTTTTTCCAGATGTGTCTATGGGGGATGTCAGGCTAGCCAATGCAGTGAAACTAAACTGTCAGGACTTCGCTGTGTTGGCAGATAAACGTGTGCCAGAAGTGAGGACAAAGGGGCTACGCGAAGAATATAAACACTTGAGATGGTGATGGCAACACACATACTTGGTTCTTTCCATTGTCTGTCCCCTCTGATCCTTGCTTTGATGGGAGGTAGGATTGTTTCCTTGGAAAGGAGAGAATATGTATATGACTTTTTCAGAGAGATGTGATTTTTAGAAATAAGTGCTGAGGTCTTTGTTTCTGGGAGGCAATGATTATGCCCATCTCATTAAGTATACCTTCGGAGCTGAAGTTTGGATTTCGTACTCAAGTAAAAGGTGACTGTTTCCTTTTTCACTGACTTTAAAAATTAATATTCCAGCAGTCTGTGGTGAAAATTTTTCCAAACCTTGCACAGCAGAAGAAATAGAAAAGGGCGTAAATAAGACACTGGAGAACATAACATGATAGTTTTCCCATTTTTAATTCTAGGCTGGCTAGTGAGAAAACATAACAAAACAAAGATGGGATCATAATTGACACAATAGGTACATAAGCCAGGTGATAATGTACTCCTCACACTCAGTGCTCAGAATGCTCCCATCTGATCACCGGGAGACCCTGCTGCTTTAATTCTCACGGTTTACTGAGGTCAAAAATAAATAAAAATACAAGAAAATCAGAAGGCAGAAATGACTGATCAAGACCACTCCAGAAAACTTATAAAGCAGTTAGCCCATATAAGAACTACTTAGAATGAAGATAGAGAGAAAAGTTATTTTAAGCAAGGGCCTTTTCAATCCTACATCAGTTAGTCCCAAACTTTTGTTTGGGCAGATTCGAGATACTATTTTGTGGCTTAAAAATCCATAGGATTTCAGCAATGCCAAGACCCTAAAAATGGCGAGCTTTGCCCCTTCATTGCGTTTCAGTTTTTCCTGGTAATGTGTGGGAGACGACTGACTGCCCACACCAGCATCATCTCATGGGGTTCCTGAAGAGTGGCTGAGCTGTTTCAGGTGGGATGGGCTGGTCTTAGACTCTCAGATATTGGGACATCATTGTAGCCTCTGTATTTGTAGATCACAGAGGCTACTCCCCTAAGTCATTGAGAAATGACTTTGGAACAGGAATCAAGACACAAGGAAACACTCCTGAGCTTTCTTCTAGTAGGACTGGAAATAGTATTGGCAATGCTGAACTCTGAGCCATCAGCAACTGAAATTTTGAAGATAAACATCAGCCGGAAGCATCAATGTCTACTTAGGGCTTGGATACGCTGTGTTGAGTGAATAAATTCAATTGGTAGTAACCGAGACAGGTCTCTTATTTGCCCAGCATACTATGAGATAGATAACTTAGTGCTGATATCTTTTGGATGATCAGGTCAGATAAACCCTAAGGCAAATTAACATGGAGTTGAAAGGTAGAATTGGCCACTGCTCACTGTGTGCGTTTCTTTTTCTTTTTTTTTAATAAAGAATGTCATTGAATTAACCTATGCAAATACATCTTTCCAAATAATAAAACACAGATCCCTTATTTAAATGTATGCCTACCATGTATTGCTTTCATTTTAATAACAGCAGATTAGTTCATTCCATCACGGACCCTGAAAACTTAGTCCTCTGACAAGTGCAGACTCCTCGCACGATACAGAAGTGACATAGAGAAAATCACATGAGAACAGGGACAGCTTCAGAGACTAACCTAACCTGGAGCAGCATTTCCCCCAGCATGTCCTCAGTATCCCTTGTGAAGGCACATAGAGGAGCATTTCGTAATATCTTATTTATTCTAAAATATATTAAAATATAATTAGCACATTAAATCTGATTTTGTAGATATTTTGGCTTAGGTTACAGTTAAATAAGGTTAAACTTTTCAGATTGAAGGAATTGCATTTCTTTTCTGTAGTACATTGGCTTTGATGATACACTGTTATGTCAAGAATCATAATTGGTACAAGAATGTTTAAAGTTGACAAATGATGACCTTTTGGGAAACACTGGCCAATATAAACTGAGGAAGCAACTTCCAAATTTTTCACTGCTAAGATTGCATTTTACTATTTTCTCCTGTGGAAATTTTATATTCTGAAAGATTTTTTTCAGTTTATGCAAATACATTCATTACACGATAATTTGTATAAGCTGAAAGGCTACTGCTGTAATCCAGGTGAGAGATGATGTTGGCTCTGACCAGGATGGTAGCCATAGGGTAATAAGAAGTGGTCAGGGTCAGATTCTGTGTACATTTTGAAGGTAGGGTCAAGAAGACTTCCTGATGGATTACATGAGGGGTATAAGAGAGAGAGAGAGAGAATTCAAAGATGGCTCCAATGTTTTTGTCTTGAGCAACTGAAAGGATGACATTGCCAACAACTGAGATAGTTAAGTCTGATGATTAAGGTTAATGAAGAACAGATTTATAGAAGATAAGCTGCTTTAGCTGATTTTCATATGTATATTAAAAAGTCCCAGTGAAGACATTGAATAGCCCATTGGGTTATTTAATTCTGGAATTTGGAGGAGAGGTCTGAGCTAGAGATAAAAATGAAGGAGTCTTTGAGACATAGATGATATTTAAAGCCATGAAACTGGGTGAGGTTGCCAAGAAGGTGAAGGTAAATAGAGAAGAGGATCAAGAACCAAGCCCTTGAATCCTCCATGAAAGGATTGCAGAGAAAAGAAATCAACAGAGGTGATTGAGAAGAAGCAACTAGTGAGGCAGGAGAGGGGTGTCCTGGAAACCAAGAGAATGTCAAAGAAGAGAGGTGACCAACTGTGTCACATGCTACTGATAGGTCAAGTAGGATGAGGACTGAGAATTCACTATTAGATTTGCAAAGTGGAGGGAATTGGTGACTTGACAAGAGCAATGTCCGTGCAGGAGTGATGTGGAAAGCCTGATCGGAGCGTTGTTAGGAGAGAATGGGAACAGAGGAACTGGAGACAGTGAGAATAGATAACTCTTTTGAGGAGTTTACAAACAAAAGGAGAAGTAAAGAAATGGGGAGGGAGAAGATGGAGGAAGTGAGGATAAAGGAGGGTTTTATTTTATACTTTTTAAGATGAGAGGAATAATAGTATGTTTGTATGCTCATGGAAATGAACCAGAGCAGAGAGGGAAAAATGGATGGTGCAAGAAAAAAAGGAAGAATAGTTGCAGAGATCGCCTTCAGGAGGCAGGAGGGGTAGGAGATAGCATGCAGTGAAGCTACTGGCTGTATCCAAGAACATGAACAGTTTATGTTGATAACAAGAAGGCAGACTATGAAGACACAGGTGCTAGTTAGTGGGTAGAGGTGTAGTCAAGTCTTTGGAAATTCACTTCTAATTGCCTCACTTTTCTCAGTGACCTAGAAGCAAGATCCTCACCTAAGAGTTAAGATAAGGAATTAGGCATTGACTGTTTGGGGATAGAAGGAAAGAATATTACAGTCATCTTGTCATCTAGGAGAGTGAGATGGTCAATGGACTAGGTAAAAACAATGCAATTGCCAGGTAGCATGACAGGTCTGCTTTTAGGTTCATGTTCACGATGTGGGGATAATTATTATTCCCATTGCATGAGGAAATTCGGC
Source organism: Tolypeutes matacus (assembly GCA_026826555.1). Taxonomy (NCBI): domain Eukaryota; kingdom Metazoa; phylum Chordata; class Mammalia; order Cingulata; family Chlamyphoridae; genus Tolypeutes; species Tolypeutes matacus. Next base: position 3,509,953 of record JAKSZT010054017.1, on the reverse strand, counting down.
ACAGAGAGGTTGTTACTTGCCTAAGTTTGCACCACTAGTAAGTGACCAGGCTAGCATTCAAGTTTAGGCAGTATAGCTCCAGAGCGCACCTGCTTAAGCACTATGAGATGTTTCTAGAGTTAACTAGTGAATGACTGTGATTTCCTCTTTTAATGATGACCGTTACTAAATGTTACTAACATAACAGTATTCTATCTATAGGGTATAGCAAATCCACAGTTCGGATCCATCAAAGGTAATATCCTTAATTAAAAAGACAAAACAAATCCTGCATAAAAGTGCTCAGATAAGAAAGGCAGTGAATAAATTCTGGATTTGTGTTATTTGAAGGGAAAGTTATTATTGAAAGGTTTTCAAAATTGTTTAAATAGTAGGAGATGTTGACCTGGAAGGTAGGAAGAGACGGGTCTAGACATATTGGGCAGCCGGGGTATGTTAAGCAGTGCTAAGGGGCACTGAAGGATGGCCAGGGCTCTGCCAGGCCTGAGCCCCAAACCAACTAGACCTGGAACTAAGATTCCCATTTGGAAAGGTGAGATAGCTAAAGTTTTTCAAAAGGCATGCAATTCACAAGTTTTCCAATAAATAATGATGGTTTGAAGGAAAAAAAATGATATGGCGTGCTTGGCCATAAATAAATATAACCCCTGTGTCATCTTCTCCTGTTAAGCAGCAGCAGTGAAACAGCTTTTAGGTTTTCAGCATGTTGGCATGTTTCTCCCATACAGAACTATCCCAGATGGTGGCCGGATGTTTGGCCTTGACCAATGAAAAGAATTCAGTTCAAATCCATACCCAGTTATCAAGTATTTTCTGTGCCAGACACTGAGGTTATAAAGACAAATAAAATGCAGTCCTGACCTCGTGAAGATCATAACATAGAGATAATATAGATAAGTGAACAGATAGTTATTGTGCCGTATGAAAAGTAGAGCAGCAGCAGAAGGTACAAAAGACAGCACCTCAGAAGGCATGGTGAGCTTATCTTAATTAATGAAATTTCCACATTCTAGTATAGGAATGTGGTTAGGGTTTAAATCCTACTTGCTACTCAAAGAATGGTTCATGGACCAGTAATATCAAGCATCACGTTGGCAACTTCATGTGCATATTATAGTCTGAGAAGCTCTGGTTTAGAAAACTTAAGTCTGCCCTAACTCTTAGGATAAGGGAAATAGACTTCCAGCTATGAAAACAAATCTCTGGAAGTTTTCAACTGCCAAATATGATGTGGTTGTCCCACCCCCTGAAAATTCCCTCCTGGGGCTGACTCTTGGATAGGAGGAGAGTTCTTTTCTCAGATGCTCCTGGCTGCTGCCTGTACTTCCTCACATAACTTAAGCTTGCCTAATTAAGCCACTAAGAAACAGGTGCATCGACTGGGATATAACAGCAAGAATTGCAAAGGACACAATTATTTCCCACACTTGAAATCAGAAATCTAATGTGTGAACATTATTTCCACTGAATTACTGTGTAGGTGAAGGAATAAAGTTCTGCACCATCAATTTCCTCAGAGGTATTCCTCTTCAGAATTTTTTTCTTGGAGATTCTGATGGGTGTTTTCCCATTTGTCCCGTGGATACTGGGCGCTGGCCAGAGATGAGACTCATCAAGCTGGTCACCTGACCTCAGCAGGCTCAGAGAAGGCCAGAGCCAAGTGGGTCTTTTCTGCCTCGAAGTGCACTGCAGCTGGGGGGCTGCCAGCAAAGCTTGCCCTCCCTGCCTGGGTGGGCACCATGCTCAGTTTCACTCAGTGGGAGGCTGGTTGAACACATCACACAAGTGAAACCTGCTGAATTGGCTTCTTTCAAAGGACCAGAATATTTTTTTATTAATCCTGTTCCTTGGCATCAAACTCCCTGGTTTCTTCTCCTTTCCCGTGTATATGTCTGTATGTGTGTGCGCATCTTATGAGCTTACCTGAAATTAATAGCAAATCCTTTTAGCTTTTTCCTTAGCAGCCACCCCATCCAATGGACAAAATTATCATCCATATATAAAAGGGGTTTAACCAGCAGAATGAAATACAGAACTGACCAGTGTCCAGATAATATAGATCCCCGATATATGTTATTCTATTTTCATAGCAGAGAAAAAGCTGCTTGCCCTCCAGCCTCATCGCGTGTATTGTTTTCATATAATGCATTTATGCTGTGTGACCTCCTCCTTGGCGTGCTTGTATTTTATTCTTTGCTGTCCTCAAGGAAACCCTAGCTTATTAATTGTTAAACATGTTAAGGAACTAGGGATTCATTACATGCTGTTCTCAATTCAGAAGGTTGGACAGCCAGATGCCTGTCCTATATGCAGGAGGTTGATGTTCAGTAATGTATCATTATAATGTAGCTGGTGTAATGAAGCTGGGGTCCTGGGTATGATTCCCATGGTGCCAGTTACCTCGGTTCTCTGGCTGCAGACCGTAACTCTATCCTGATAGTGCACTACAGATGTAAGGCAGTGGTCAAAGAGGGACTGGAAGCAGTGATGACCAACACACCATTGACACTTGAGGACAAGAACTCACAGCTAGTGTGTCAATGGATTCTTTTCTCTTTCCCCACCTCTGACTTCCTAACGCACTTTTCTATTCTTTTTGAAATTTTTTACAGACGACTTTAGATTCCAGTAATCAGCGTCCAGGTATTATCTTCTTTCCTGGATTGTAAGCTCCTTGAAGACATAAACCAGGTTGAAAACATTTTTATAACTCTTACACTGCTCTTTCACACTCAGTAAATATTTGTTTAAAAAAATGGATAGAAGGGTTGGAGAAATGGATCGATGAATAAGTACATAAGTTACCTTTGCAAATTTGTTGACTGGCACCACTATTGATATACCTTATTAAAGATACATAACTGAGAGATGTAAAATATAGTGTCATAATAATGCTTGATAATGATGCAACATCTTCCACAAAACTGATAAATCTGATAAGGAAATATATATTGAATAACCATGATAGGCTGATAATGTATAGAATCTCCGTTCCCACTTGCAGAACCAAATCCTAGTAGATATTTAATTCATATTTAAAGCCTTTCCAGGAGGCTGCTCTCATTTTAGAGAAAATAAAGCTAAAACCCAGGGCAGTTGAATTGTTCTGCATAACATCATACAGTACGTCATAGGATCCATGAATTAATTGGTGTATTCATTCTCTGATGCGGCATAATAAATTACCCCCAAATGTAGCAGCTCAAAACAACAAATATTTATTATCTCAATTTCTCTGAGATAATAATGCCTCTGACTCAAGGTCTCTCCTAAAGCTCCAGTCAAGGGGTCAACCTGGGCTGCTGTCATCTCAAGACTTGGCTGGCGAGGTCTGTTTGTAAGCTCACTCGCATGGCTGTTGGCAGATCTCAGGCCCTTGCTGGCTATTGTCTAGAGCCATCAGTTCCTTGTTACTGGGCCTCTCCAGTGGGCAGCTCAAAACATGGCCACTTGCTTCCTCCAGAATAAGGGCTCCAAGAGAGTGTGAGAGACAGTAAGCAAGAAAAAGTCAGAATCTTTTTGTAACCTAACCTTGGAAGCGACATCCCATTGCATTTACTTTGTTCTGTCTGATAGAAGCAAGTTGCTAGGTCCAGCTTACCCTCAAGTGGGGGGGATTCCAAAAGGAGGCAAGGACCCTGAGGGTCATCTCAGTCACCGCCAACCAGAGGGTCCCCAAGGCTCCCAGAAGCTGACTGTTGCCTCTCTGTACATACAATATTGGGTCAGAAGGTGGTGCCAAATAGGAGATCATAGAAGCAACCTGTCTCAGAAGTGAAACCTCTTTTCTCCATTTTGACAGAATGCAAAGGTAATGTGGCTTCTTGCTAGCAAAGTTCTACCTAACACTTCACGTCCTGAGTGGCGCCTAAGCCTCCTAACTCCCTACCTGAGCTCCCTTTAATAGATGGCGATGGATTTGGGGGAAATTCAAACAAAGTTATAGTCATAGTCTGTATCCACAGTGAGCACCTTAGGCTGGGCGTCCTGAGAGGGCAAGATTGCTTTCTCAATGGGATCAGTGAGAGAAACAGTGAGCATGTGGGTGGGGGAAGGAAAAATCCTTGATAGTTGGTGGAAACACAACCCCACTGGGAAACTCGTGTTGGAAATGAATGCTCTGAATTGACTAAATCCCCTAGGAATGTATTCCTTCATGTCTCTTAAAGCGAGGATTTCAGAATTGCTATTATCAAAGAGATACGGTATACTGGACAAAGTACAGAAGGTATGTTTAAGCCCCCTTTGCTTCAAATGGTCATCTGCCCTGAAAGTGTACTGCTATTGCCAAATTTCCTTAACTCTTTAAGCAAGATAATGACATTTATTAAAGAGCAATTGCTAGATTATTAGCCACTGGGTTTAAAACACTGAAGTGTCATCCTTCTCCTGTTTCCCTTGGCTCAGATCAACATGGTTTAAGCGTCTTCTGATATGTGAAGTTCATAACAAGCAGTTCTCCCCATCCCCACTCAGAATTAACCAATAAATAAGAATAACTAAGTGAGAAAGGGTAAGACAAAGCAGTGCCAAAACTGGAGGCCAGGGCCTGGGTCATTTTGAATATGAAACGAAGCATGCTTTATGTTTTGTATTTTATAGGTTTCAAAACAAAGCTAAAGTATAACATTAAGGATCAAGGTCAGGATGTTATCTTTTGTGGGGTGGATGGGGTGGGGGTGGTGAGGTCACAGCTTATGCCAAAGACATGGCCCCTCCTTTCTCAGTAACATTTATTTTCCTGAGCTTCTGTCTAATTAATATAAGGCCTTGCTCAAGCACACTGGCCCTCATTGGGCCTGTCACTCGTTAATCAAGCGACCCTTCTAGCCTTGGGTAATGACCTTGAAAGAATATATCAGCCCATGATGGCGGAAGTGAGGAATTAAATTGTTTCTCTGAGTGCTTATGGTCATTGCTGACAATTTATATCTCACAGCTGCCCTGGGCTGGCCATGCTGGCCATTGTGCGGCAATCATTTTCCTGGCCGGGAATGGATTGTGTGCCGGACAGGGACCAAGCTGGCCTCCCGTACATCTCCATCTTTATGTTATTTCTCCTCCCCGCACCACCGCCTTCCACCTTCTTTTAATCACGTCTTTGTTTGAGAGGCAGGGATCGTACAAACTTAAAAGCTTTGTCATTAAGGCCACCAAGAGCCAAAAGCTTGGGGTAAACCGTGTGGCTGGCTGTACCGGCTTTGTCTCCAAGCACATGATAGTTCACCTCTGCTGAGGTAAGGCTTAAATGGGAAGTATCTTGAGAATTATGTTAGCTCAAAGCTCATAAGAGAAAAATTACTAGAAATATTAAAAACTGCAAAGGGTGGATTGTGTACAAGTGATTAAGTCTGAACCCTTTCTGGGTCTTTCCGGGAGGTCAGGGAGATATTGGCTGTTGGTCCTGAGGGGAATAGGCAAGGACAGGGACTTCCATTCTCCTACCTTTTATGGTGGTCTATTTAGACTTAGCGATATCTTGGGGTACACTGGTGTCCAGCTAAAATTATACCCTTGTACCAAGAAAAATGTTATCTGTGCCTGAAATTAAGTGCTGTATATCCACTCAGAGTTCATGAATTTTTTTTCCTCCTGTTTTCTCTTCTCGAACATAAGTGAATTTTAAGAGCTCTTTTCCTATGAGAAAGTCTTTTTCATTGTTTTATTAGAGCACAGTTGGGTTTGCAAAATAATTAAGAAGGAGATTCTTCCCATTTACTAAAATTCGGCCAACAAATTCAAGTTATAATTACTGGATTTTGTGTGTGAAGCTTTATAAATCTAAAAGCGATGTTTTGATTTGTCCCAGGGTTTCTCTTGTACATAGACATTCAATAATTATCATTAAATTTATGCATTAACATTTGAAAGAAGAGAAATCACAAACAGGAATCTTCAGGAGTGGGGAGAGAGTTAAATGTTTATAAAACACTGTTAAATGTTTAGAAAACAGTCACAAGCTTGGCCTGTGATTCCTTCATCTTGCCGGCTCCTTGCTTGGTGCCTGGCTCTGTTTGTCATTATTGAACATCACCTTCCATATACAGAGAAGGTTCTTTTTCCTCTGGTCTCTATGGTATGAGTGCTTCTGCAGATCATATCTCACCCTGAATCTGGGGACCATCCTTCTTATGTGACTGGAAGCATAGAGTGGTTACCAGAAGGGGAAAATTAGGAGAGCTTCTATCTAACTAATATTAGGCCTTGCTCTAGCACCCTGGTCCTCAGTGAAAATAGGAAAAATATCCATTCTGCCTTTGACCCATCTGGAAAAAACTATATGTAACTGTGGAAAACTAAAAGATCTTACCACACAAGTGCAAAGGAAGACCAATTAATAGAATATGACTGCTACTACAATATACCACGTACGTGCTGATCCTAACAAGATTCGCATCAAGATGTTTGCCCTGTAAGGGAAGAGCTCATGAAAGGCAAGGGCCACGTCATTTTTACCTATGACTTCTTTACCACACCAAGGATAGAGTTTATATATTATAAGCACTAAAGGAAAGAAAAAAATACATTTGCTAGGTGATGGAATTAATTCATTCCCTCAGTGGTCAGGACACCTGAATCGAGCTAGTTCTTTGGCTCTTCAGGAAATTCTCACCCTCCTGTCTCTCTGTTTTCATTTCATGCATGTGTTCCAATGGAAAAAGCATGAAACTGAAAGTCAGAGGGCCTCACTTCCAGTCCCAGTCCACCACTCACTTGCAAGATAATTCCTATTATCTGGGAATATCAGAATCTACAAATCTTAACCAAAGGGCTTGGCTTGCTAATCTCCATGGTTCTCCCTACCATGGCATTTCTATCATTCTAGAGGACTGCCTGCTGCTTGCTGGGAAAGAAAGCCAAGTGATAGCAAAAGAATGTGTTAATGTATAAAAAGTGGTCTGAATTGTCTGTGTGCCTTGCACATAGTATTGTTTGTATTGCATTGTTTGTAGAGCACATGAGATGGCAGGCAAGAAATCATTCCATTCAAATCTGTCTTCACACTCAGCCTTCTGTCCTCACTTGACCATCCTCTCTCCCTCACTCAAACATTAATGCCAGCTACTTACTGTGGCTCTTGGCCGGGCACAGCTGCCAGGGTCTCCTTTCTCCAATATATAGCTCTCGTGGTAAGGCTGTTATTTACCTGGAGAGTTTAAAACCAGAAATGAAACTTCTGAAAGTTTCATTTGCTTTTTGGCCTAAGTTCTCAAAATCAATTGTTCTTTACCTTTCTCTTTCTCAGTGAGTTGGCTGGATTTTTTATTTTAAACATCCATGCTTCTGTATTTTCATAAAGGGAGGTTTTAATTACTACATTGAAATATTATATGTTTTTTTTTTTTTAATAAAAGCTAGAATTCTTTCCAGATAGGAATGACTTCTTTGTTAGGAGCATGCAACAGACAAGGCAAAATCAAGGAGAGGAAACATTTTTTCCTCTACTTGTCTTCCCTTCCTTCGTGTGCCAGTCAGGGTTCTCCAGAGAAACAGAACCAACAGATATACGTGAGTGTGCATGTGCAGGAATGTGTATGTACATGTATGCATGCATGTATTTGCATACATTTTGTGTATGTGTATATATGTTTATATGTATATGAATATGTATATGTATACACAATTGTAATAAGTCCCAAATAATTTCATAGGATGTCCAATGTACTCCTCTATTATAGGGGAGGGGAGTAGAAATAAAAGGACAGTTAATCTCCTCTGTGCATAAAGTGGATTCCGGGCACAACATCACAAAAAATGAAGGTGGTCTCTGGTGCACCCCTCCCTCTCCCCCCAGTCTCCTGGCCCTCCTGCTCTGGAACCCAACGTGGTCCAGCTGCTTATTTGATAAACCCACTCTTCCTTTCTTAGTTTCCTAGGGTTCCCGTAACAAAGTATCACAAACTGAATCGCTTCAAACAATGGAAATGTCTCACCTCACAGTTCTGGTGGCTAGAAGTCTGCAATCTGTAGGGGAGAATCCCTCCTTGCCTCTCTGCTTCCGGTGGTTTTCCAGCACTCCCTGGGCTTCCATCTCTGCCTCAGCTGTCACACAGTGTTCTCTCCGTGTCTGGCTGTGTCTCCTCTCCACTTCCTGTAAGAGCACAAGCCTTAGTGGATCAGGACCCACCCTAACCCATAGGACCTCATTTCACTTGCCTAATTCCATCTGCAATGACCGATTACCAAGGCAGGTCATGTTATGAGGCACTGGAGATTAGGACTTCAGCATAGCTCTTTGGAGGTCACAATTCAACCTGCAACTCTCCTTCACTTCACTGATTCATTGCCATATTTCTGAATCCTAACTGTGCCAGCTCCTGACACTGGGACCAGAAGATGCATAAAATGCCTAGGAGCTCTTCTCATTCCCTCAGCAGGCCTGGTTTCAAGTTAGATTAAGAAAAATCGGGTTGGGTCAAATCCACACTGATTATTGAAATTGGCTGCTAATTGAACAAGCATTTGTTGAGCAAGAGGGCCACAACATATTTAATCTTTACACAGCTCTTTGAAGGAGAGTGCATTATGCCAGTTTTATGTTATGCCTTTAACTTTCCCAGCTATGTTTTTATTTCTTAAAGATGCTTTTTAATCCAACTGAATTTCTGATTTATTAGTTCCCAATTTTTCACAATTTTGTTTTGTTTTGTGTTTGTTATGCTTAAAAGCCACAGGCACCCGTGCTCTAATTTAGTCTACCAAACTTCATGGATTGAATAATAATTAATTCTTTCCATGTTCATAGATAACTTCCAAGCAGAGCTTCTGTGCCTTATTAGGTAAGCAAGGCTTTCATGCTAACTTGCTATGGCGTTAGCCAAAGAGAAGGGAACATTGCATTTTTAGCAAGCCTCGTGAAATCTTTCTAATTGGGAAATACTACTTTTGCAGACTCTCAGGATTCTAAGAACCCGGGGCTGGAGACCATTGCTTTTATTGGTGGAATTTTAGGTACTACAATGAGCAGAAGTGGAAAAAACCTGTGTGAGAGCCCACCATTTTGAGCAAGGGTCCCAAGTAATAGGGAGATCTATTATTTTAAGTTCTCCCACTTCTCAAAGATTTCCACCTTTCTCTACTTTCACTACCTTTTCTCCCAGCAGCTTCCATGACAGCAGCTGAGAACAAGGTGAGAGATGTAGGACATGGGGGAAGATAGAGCAAGCATGGGATCCAGTGTGAGGCAGAGGTATTCCCCCACACACCCCACCGTTCTTCCTGTGGCGTCTATTTGTTTATATAGGAAAGAGATGGCCACTCCCCTTCCGATAGATTAAAGTCATTGTACAGTGTCTAATGGCAACTTGTGAAAGAACAAATTATCGTCACTGTTATTATTGCTGTTATTATTAATAGTTCGTATTCACTGAGCTTGGTTAGGTGACAAAGTCCATTATTAACTCTTTACAACAACCTGTTAAGGTAGATATTGTTTTCTATGTTTTTTCTGTATCTTACAGATGAGTTTCCTCAACTAGAAAGCAGCAGTCCTACACAGTGGCTGCCGACAACCAACCACAAGATGCTTGATAATGGATGGCTAGGACTCCCTAACTGCTTTGAAAAGCACCGAGTAGTTGGGGATTTGTCTCTTTGTTTGCTTTGGGTTTTCCTTTGCTTTGTTTTGGGTTTTCTTTGCATTAAGATGTTCTGACATCCTGTATCTGTGGTATTACGGAATTCTTAAGGGTTGAAAGTTATTTTGCATACTTTGTTTTATCATAGTTTCCTGGTCCCTCTAACCTTGATTGAGAGTTTCTATCTCCCTTCTCTTCAGGGAGATTAGCTTGTGCCAAAATATTACTGATATCACTTTATTATTATAATTACCTATTTCCTTTTATTCCTATATGATTTATGGACTTGTTGAAGACAGAAGCTATAACTTCATAATCATTTTTAGTGTAAATAGTAGGTGCTAAATAAATATTTGTTAAATTAATCTTAACTATATTTGCACTTACCTCCAGGGATGACTCAGTTTATTCATTCAATAAACATTTATTGCATGTCTAGTATGGACACTCATTAGGTGCCAGGTCTTGTAGGAAGAATGAGTGGAAACCTGAGACTCTTCCAGAGTAGAAGAGGCCGGGAGGTGAGAAGGCCAGGTGGAGACTTTGAAAGGCGATTCAGTCAGTCTTCTGAACCCATTGAAAGAGGAAGACTGATACTTAGGAGCTGAAATTTACCAAGACAATTATTTTATAAGCTTTTTCCCAAAAATCTCTTTAAGAGAAAGCCAAAGATCAATCTCTGGATAAATTTAGGAAAACTCTTAAGAGAGATTTGTTCAGCTGTGCCTTTATCATTTTAGATTTCATCCTAGATGAAGACAGCATATTATATAATTCCATTTCTAATTTATAGAATTTGGTGCAATTTATGGAAAGCTTCAGAAAATAGAACTTTCTACAACAATTGTAGAAAGTCAGTAGTGTTCTGTTAAATCTTTTTTAAACAGTGAGATTTGAAACAACACTTTTAAAATGGGTTCACTCTCTGAAAGAAAACCTTGCTCTTCCACTCCAAAGTTGAGTTTGTGAAAAAGTGCCTGGCATGATGTTAAAGCAGGTTTACAGTGTGAGTCTGTGCAAACCAACTTCCAATGGCAGCAGTATCTATACTTTCTTTTATCTTTAAATATGTGATTTGCTTTGTACCTACAACACTGTAACTTTGATTTCTTAAGAAAAACATCATACATTTTACTCCAGCTACAATGCTAACAAATCTACTTCTTTTCCTAGAGATTTTTGGTTTGAAAAATGAAATAGCTTTGATTCTTAGTGGTTTTTGAGCAATATCACCTAAATATCTGAGTGCAGTTGATTACTCAAAACTGTTTCTTAGTGGCAAGTAGCCCCTGGTAAAAGAAGTAGAGCAGGTAGATTGGTAGCACTTGACCTCATTCTAGTGGGAGGGCAGTAAAAGAGAAGTGTTGAGGCTGCCTTCCACCGCTGAAGTCCCAGGGAAGAGAGGCTCTGGTAAAGTGAAAGCAGAAAGACAAGACAGGTGACATGTGCCCAGGAAGAACAAGGGGCAGAGAAAGGTGGTCTTACTTAGAGACTAGAAAGTGGAAAAGGAAGAAAGTCCAACTGACCAAGGTAAAAGCATGAAGGTACCCGATCCTGAAAGTAGGACAACTTATGAATGCAAAGGAACAATAGGCCTGAGGAAGAGAAGAATAAAAAGGAGTTAAAATGGGAGGAACTTTTTAAAAAAGAAAGGCAAGTAAGAATTTAGAAAAAAAAAAGATTTTAGAGAAATATAGGGGAAAAAAGATTGTTAAAAATTTCAGAAAGACTAGGAAGATATTTAATCTTAGATAAATGAAGAGGGAAAGAAATGGGCCTATAAGCTATAATTATATTTTCCAAATGGAAAGTTTTTGTCATCTGATTTACTGGTGGTTTTGACTGTCATAAATAACCATCAATTAAAGATACTGGAAAAAATTAGGCTTGAGGTCAAGAACAAGAGGTCATTCTGAATTCCCTTTCTCCCTCAGAAGTTGGTGGGCTTGGAAATATTTATATCCATCTACTTACTTATATGAGACTTGGTAAATTCACAGTTTCCATTAGCAGGCAATGAACACCACTTAGTGCCTTTGAGACATTCCTGGACTTTGCAAAATCTCCTTGCTTTTGCAGCCTTGCCTCTCACATGCCACAGATCTCTCTCAGGGCCTTTTGCTCTGTGGCATAATGGCCACGGTTCTGTTTAGCTGGGAAGACATGTTAACCTTTTAATGGCAAACTGGTCACCAAGTGCCCATCCGATGCTTTTCAAATACCTCTTCAGACTCGGAAATAAAGGCAAGCAATAGGGCAGAATGGGAGAAAAAAAGCTTAGGGCAATTTCGGTTAGACAGATGGAAATATTTTTTTCTAATAGCGAAATTTGTTAAACCTTCAACTTTGTTATTGAAAGAATTTGCTGCAACTCTCTCTATGGAGATCTTTAAAAATTCTTGTTCTGTGTAGTGGTTAAATCTGTCTTAGTTAGGGCAGGGTCTCCCAACTACTCAGGCAGATCTCCCCTGAATCCCCAGAATGGAAAATTAGTGGTTATTTTCTTCACAGAAGGTTGGGAACCTGTGGATAAGGTGACTTCTAAGAATCAATCATTTGGCAAAAGCAAATTGAGCAAAACAATAAAAAGGAACTAATGGAAAGATAACAAAAGTAAATCCCAGAAATAGCCTTCTTTATTCAGGGGAAATAAGAACTGATCACATGAAAAAGTAAATAACATTTCTAAATAATGGCTGCTGGTCTCAGATCATTACTATAAATAGTCAGTCAAGAGGAGATGGATCTCAGTGTCTGAAACAGTCAGTGTGGCAGATGCTCCATGGGGCTGCTCATATCCCTGAGACCCACACTGTCCCAAACAGGAGCCACCAGCCACATGCACTATTCTGCTCATGAAAAGTGGCTGATCCTAACTGAGCTGTGCTCTAAGTGTAAAATACATACCAGATTTCAAAGAGTTAGTATATTAAAAAAAAAAAAAAAAAAAAGTAAAAGATGCCATGAAAAATGTGTTTATGTTGATTATATGCTGAAATGATACTATATTACTGTATGGTAATATATTGGGATGAAAAAAATATATGTTTGAAGTTAATTTAACCTGCTTCTTTTTTATCTTTATTAATGTGGCTACTGAAAAACTTAAAATTACCTTTGTGGCTTGCATTTGGGGCTCACATTATATTTCTCTGGGGCAGCACTGCTTAGACCTTAACTAGGTCAGAATCTCTATCTTTGTACCCTAGGGCTTTTTCTGGAGTTGTGGCAGATGAACGTTATTATGACCCTCAATCAATAACTTTCAGGAGATGGTGTATAAATACCCCACCTTCCTTGCCCTGTAGGTGGGAAAATTCTCAGGTATATGTTTTACACTAAAGATTTTCCCTGTAGTAGTCCAAGGTGGTCCCACTGTTCTATCTTCCCAAATAAACCACAAGCTGAGATAACTAATCCAAATTAAGGTAGCCAGGGCAGAGGGCTGTTGGGCTAGATAAGGTGTTTGAAAGGTGAATAGGATTTGTGCAGGTAGATGGAAAGGAATATTTATGTATACATTTCTTCACCCATGAATTTTATTGGTGAACGTGGAGAAGGACAGACAACATGAAGGCATAGATATGGCCATGCCCATTGAAGGAGCATGAGATGACAAATATTTCTAGAGCAAGGGAGATGAGTGGGAGATAGAGGCAGAAAAATATGCAGATCCCCTAATATGGGTGGTCTCAATTGCTTTGGAATCTTATAGGCCATAGGGAGTGTCTTGTTGAAGGGGTTGTAGAGTGGAACCACATAATCACTGCAATGTTTTAGGAGGTATTTCTCTAAAGGGAATATGGGGAGGGCATGAAGGGAGATTCTGAAAGAAAGCAGGCCACTTCAGCTTGTTAGCCTTGCTGTGCTATTATGAAGTCCTCAAACAGGGTGCTGGCAGGCAGATGAGCCCTTAGATGGGGAGAATAGTGATGTAAGTTCCATCCATCCATCCATCCATCCATCCATCCATCCATCCATCCATCCATCCAAATCATTCAACACATATTCAGTGAGCACCTACTATTTGCTAGATACTACTCTTGGCCTTGGAAATACATTAGTAAGCAAATCAAAGACCCTGCCCCATGTAGAGCTCACAAGATGAAAATGAAGGAAGGGGAAATTGTTTGGGGGAGAAGGTGAGGATTTTGGTTTTAGATACATTGGCTCTAAGGTATAATTTCCAAATGAATATGCCTACTAGCCAATAGACATTTTTGAACTGACATTCCAGAGAAAGAGTTGAGTTGGAGGTATGTTTGAGCATTACCTGCAAAGATATGGTATTAAGAACTTCTAATCATCAACCTGTTGCAGTTATGTCACATGTCACATAATAGAACATTCAAACAACTTTGCATACAGTGTAAAGCCAGTAAACTTTATGGATTTGAATTTATTTTTTGCATGGTGTGCTGGTTACGTTCATGTATCAAATTGGCTAGTTATGGTGTCCAGCTTTTGGTCAAGCAAACACTCGCATGATTGATACTCGCATGAGGGTATTTCATGGATATCATCTGACAGTTGATTTCATCAATGGCTGATTACATCTGCAATTAACAAAGGAGATTGCCTTTAGCAATGAGAGAAGTCTCATCCCAATCAGTTGTAGGCCTGAGAACTGATGATTTCTACCATCAGAAAGAAGAATATCTATCTCTACGTCAGCCAGTCAGCTTCTCTTTGGGAACTCATCATAACCTTCACTGGTGTTCCCAACTTGTGGCCTGCCCTACAGAACCCAGACTTGCCAGTCCCTATGGTCATGTGAGCCAATTCTTATAATTAGTCTCATTTCTATAATAAATCCCACAGGTTCTCAACCTTCTGTTTCCTTGGAGAACCCTAATACACATGTATATGAGTGTGTGCATCTTTTGTGTACAGTAATACGCACACACACACACACATATACAATGGTATTCTCTTTTCTAACCAAACAGCTCCATGGACATCAGCCATTGTAGAATGTAAGGCCTGACTACAAAGGAGGCCATGCTGCTTTAACGTTCTCTGTACAGCCCTAGCTACAAAAGGCTGTTTAATGCTGTTATCTCTTCTAGCAGTGATCATATTTAGTGTTAGAATTTTGTGTGACTTGTTCAACTTTTCAAAGTGCGTTCATATATGTCATGGCATTGTATTCTTTTAAAAATCCATGGGTCAGTGTTTAATGATGATGGTGAAAAGTTAGCAATAGGGGTGCTGACATGCTTTCCTCTGCTTTCTGTCTTTGAATATAAATTTATTTCATTGGGATTGTTTAGTTCCATGTTATATTGAATGAATGGTAAATGACTAGTGGAAACAATGTGCTTGCATTGCACAGGATGTAATATTTTGACTGACTCTACATCATCTTCCAGATGGACTTGTTTGACTGATTGAGCCCATCAGTCCAGCCACACAATCATTCCATTTAAACAGCTGGTCAGATGATCAAAATGGTTAGACATTGATGCAGCTCAAAGAAATGTCTCCCAAATACAGTCCCAGATTCCTCCATGACAGATATTAAATGGTCCCAGATTCCCCCTAGCCATAAATCATTTCAAAGGATTGTTTTCCAGCCTCTTCTCTATTATGTGCTTCTAAAGAAACCATATCCTCAGATACTCATATTTGTTCTCTCTCTCCTCTCTCTTTTGCTCTCTGTCTCTCTTCTCTCCCTTCTTTCTGTTTCTCCATTCTAGTGTAATCCCTACCTCGTCGGCTTCAGACCTCCACTCCATCTTTGTTACCCAGGAATCCCTTTACATATTTGAATGGCTTATCATTAGCCAGTACATTCTGTTCCAATTTAATGTGGTGTGTCCTGCACATCCCCAAGTGCACAGAACTGGTAATTGGCAGCCTGGGAAGCTTAACAAAAAGACGACAAGACTTGCTGAGCCTCAATTGTGCTGCCCTTCTGTATACACAAATCCTATTTAGGTCAATGAAAGTTATGTAGATAAAGGCATGGAAAGGGGGTCTTCACAAAGCAGATTTACCAGACTGGATGAGATTCAAAGCATTCCAAGAAGTCACATGGAAAAGTCTCTGAAAAGTGTTTGGAAGCCATACCTTGCAGTGAATATGCTAGAATTCTCTTTATTTTTATTTATTTCTCAAAATGTGAGTCCTTTTGGTTTTTGAGAAGAAAAAAGAAAAAAGAAATTGTAATAAAACACTGCAGTTGTAAAGATGATTAAGACCAGCTCAGTTGTCATATTTTTTCTGTCATCACATGTGGGGGAGAGAAGGGAAAGGAGGGGAGAGGAAGACAGGGTCAGTGATCCTCCTAAGGTGTCACGTACATTGGCAAGCCATCTCAGCTCATTCATTTCTTCATTTATTAAAATGCTATTGAGCTCAGTGTCCCACTCCTGTCCAACTTTCCACCTCTGATTTCCAGGGAGGGATAGGAGCGGCATAGAGTACTAGACCCCCAAAGAGTCTCGTATCAGGCAGACCTTGGTGACTAATGGCAGATGGGCAGCTTCTTTGAGCTTCAGTCCATCACTTGTAAAACAGGGATAATAATACCTACCTCACAGGGTTATTGAGGATTGAATGAGATAATAGATGCAAAGTTTGTTCTTAACCAATGGTTGTTAGCATTAGTCATGGAAGTATAGGATGATAACAAAAACAATAGTTGAGAATATTCAACTTCTTCACATATAAAATGGCAATAAATAATAATAGGACCTAATTCGTAGAGTTATTGTGAGGAATAAATTTGAAAAAGATATAAAATGTAGGTTTAATATAGTGCTTGGCATGTCATATACCATCAGTAAATGGTAACTGTTATTGGCATTTGCCTACAAAATACATATGCATCCTTCATTATGACTAAAATATCACTTCCTTTGTGAAGCCCTCCCTTGTCAACCCCTCCTTATTCTGTGGAGCTAATCACCTGGTATAGCCAAAGAGAAATAATGGCTTGTCTCCACAGGATAAATCCTTCTGCTTATTCAGTGGGATAAGAGATACGCATGCTGTGGGCTCAGTCCCATAGATCTGTCCATATGTCTCTTTCTCAGGCTTCCTTGTTTCCAATCTTCCAAACTTGCTCCTTCCAGGTTCCTAACTAGCCAGGCATTTGCCACTGCTCAGGAGTCTTTGTATATCCTTATCTCAGACCATTTCTGCTTCATACCAAATTGATGACCAAGTGTACCATTTGCATCTCTCTCTGCCTTATGGGAGAATGATCCATCACCACTTTCTTGTGTCCCACCCTTGAGTGGGGCCATCAGATCATTTACATTTCATACTAACATATTGTGCCAACATATCCATGAGCTAGTCCCAAATTCTTTCCTTCTCCATCAGCTTGCCACAAGGAAATCCTCCCACCATGGGGCATTTGCTGTGGATTGAGGAGAAGTGTCAGTGCAAACAGATTTAGGTGGCATGGCGATCTATACCTACTACTCCTTTTGTAGCATGGAAAGTTGGTCTTCCTATTCATTGATTCAGTGGATATAATAATACCCAGCTCATGAATGGCAGCTTCAGTCATATAGTCACTTGTAGTCCCACGATCAGTTTCTCAGTCACTACCAGGGCTCAGTTTCACACCAGAAACTGCTTTTCAAAGAGCTGTCCACCTACCTCACACATCAGCACATGATGATTCTTAGCCATCTCCACCAATCCCCAATTGCTGGTCCAGCCTTGCTGCTCATTATTTAACTATCCCTATCCTTCCTTAAGTGGTTAAGTGCCACTGTCTCACCTCTGTCATTTCTAAATTCTGTCATCCTCACTGAATCTAGGGAACTCAGTTCCATGATGTCATTTCCTTTTGTCCACTCTGCACAGTGGACAGCCACTACTGATTTTTGCAGAGATGTCAGTGCCCATATCACTAGTGTATTCCATACTGACTTAGTGAAGATAGTGTTCTCTGGGCCTTCCCAGGCAACAGAGTCAAATAATGAGTTCTACAGTCTTAAATAAGAAAATCTGTTCTAGCATTCCTACCTTCTGACCGTCTGATTCTTTCCTGAACACAATGTCATTGTATTAGACTAGAACATTAGATTAGAAGTTTCTAGGAACCAGCCCAGGTAATATTAGACTAACTAGGCTCCAGGTATCTTTGCCATTGAATGCTGAGTCATAATAGAGTCTCCTTATGCCATTCAGTTCTTCCCCTATCTGCCTTATCTTCCAACTCTCCATTCCAGAACCCTTTAGATCCATTCTTTTGGATGTTCCATGCTCCACTACAAATTTGCCGTGTCCTGTATTTCCATCAGTGTATAAGCTATTTTTCCCTGAAGCAAGTACTTTATTTCCTCCACTTAAGTCCTCCTGAAATCTGACCCTGGTTTTCAGGCTGTAGGCAATGAGTGACAGTGGAGGTGAATCCTGAGGAGCACAAGCTTTATCTTGCAAGGACCCTACCTAGGTGACTTCTTTGCAGGGTCTCTAGGTCAGGAGAGGCTACTTTCTTATAGCAAAGGGGATGGCACTGCTTTTTCCAGCTGTAATAGTGTAAGGAAGTTCAAAAATCCAAGATTCTCAGGATCATCCACCCAAATTAATGCGTTTCAGGTTTCAAGGTCCCAATCTTTTCCCATCAGGCTTCTGACTTTGACATAGGAGACATATTGAGACTGTGCATTTGATCTCCTTTGCATCTCTTTTACCCTTGAAATTAGATCCTGGACTTGATTTTCAACTTTATCTGCTATGTGGCTATAAGAGATGAGGTTCTCCTCAAATGCTGCCATAGAGACCCACTTATTTTCTTGTTTTCATAGCTACCTTGTATCAACAATTGTCTAATCTGAGTTTATCACTTTTTTAAAGCCCTATGAAGCCATTAATAAAAGGCATTCATCTCCATAATATTTGTAATTACCATTGCCCCAGGCCATGCAAGTTTCACAGACACCACATAAACTCATACTGCACCTTCTGCTTGCACATCATTCCAGTCCACCACAGGTGAGAATCTTAGTAATTATGATCATGCTGCATACACAAGCCCTCACTACTTTACTTCAGGTACTAACTGCTTTGGACTGGGTTCTCCCAAAAAGCACATCAGGGGGATTATTTGGGAAGTGATCTCAGGGAATAAATGAGGGGACACTGTGGGAAAGATACATGGAATAAGGGAAAGCCATTAAAAGGTAGATTGATGAGTTGGCACTGCTATGAGTGATTGGTGCTTAATCCCACCTGTAGCTTCTGCGGAATTCTTGAAAATGGGTCTCATAACTGTCTGCCCAGGTGATAAAAGATAGAAGCAATATTCCATTAACTTCCATCTTCAGTTAGTCAGCTTCTAGGTGGGCATACCTGAATGTTGAGCAGGTTCCCACAGGTATCTCATTTCACATCATCAGAGAAGCACCAGGCATAAGGCCAAAGGTATGATGCACAGCCCAAGGCAAAGCACTGTCTGCTTGTACTCACACAGATCTCATCAAAGCCTGTGCATAGCTGGCCATCACGTTACTTACTCGATTACATGGTAGGCAGGGCCAAGAGGACTTGAAGTGGTGCACAGAAGTTGCCCTGGCCAAGATCCCAATGAAGTCTACCACCGAGAGCCTTTCCAAACCCTAAGGTGTGGACTGAGGAGAAATTGATCACAGCAAGTTCGTGGGGCACTAAACATCTTCCCAGAGGAGAAAGTGAAGGAAGAAACAAGGTCTTCCTGATATCTCTCCAAAATAAACAGAAATCTGAACTACATTTATGTTTTTGCAGGCTAGATATTGCACAACCCCTGCACTGCCATTCACATCTCCATGATGCAAATTGCTCCCCTTGGAGTTCCCATATATCACATGCACATCAGCTCATGGTGATCTTTCTAACTTGGGAGTTGATAGAACAAAGTGTACAAAATGCAGTCCTCACCCTTCAGATTTCATGGTTTAGTTGAGGTCTCAGATAAACAGAGTACCATGTGATTGGTGTAATAATTTGTGGTATATAGGAAATGCTGTGGGAAAACAAAATAGCCGGGATTAGGGTTGGAGCAGTCATTCAATGCAAAATTTTTGAGCACTTAATTCCCTGGGTGCTGGGCAAACTAGATATATGGGTCCCTATGCTCACGGAGCTTACGTTCCAGTAGGGGGAGGCAGACAATGTGCAAACAACTAAACAAGAAAAATATCAGATAATTATAAATGCAATGAGAAGAATTAAAATAAGGTTATGTAGCAGCAAGTGGCTAGATAGTGACTTTAGGTTTGTTGATCAGGGATGTCTTCTCAGAAAAACTGATATTGTAGCTGAGATCAAAATCACAGGAAGGAGTCAGCCATACCAAACTCGTGGGAAAAGAGTACTCGAGGGAGAGGAAACTAGTGTAAAGATTTTGAAGGAACAAGCCAGGCGTGTTTGAGAGAGGGAAGTAAAGCAAGGGGCCAAGTGAGAGTGGTAAGAAATGAAGAAGGAGAAGTAATCAGACTTCAGATCCTACAGGACTTTGTAGGCTGGCTTTTTTTCTAAGTGGGCTTGGAAACTCTGAAGGGACTGGCTCATGGATTGATGGGGATGAGGAGCACAGTGAAGAAAAGATGAGTAGTGTGGTCGTACCATTCACTATAAACAAGGGTGATTAGGGTTTTAATGGATAGGTAGAAGTTCTTCTGGTAAGGGAAGGGAAAGAGCATTTTATAAAGAATGAATAGAATTTATGAAGCCAAAATGCAAAAACAGTCTGTTCTGGCAGCAACCATTGGGACCAACTTGTATGCATGAGAGTTAAGATCAAAGTCAAAGTGGTTATGCCAGAGCAGGGAAGACCTTGGAAATACCCAATTAATTATTATAAATTTTATGAACATGCATTTTTCTGTGAAACTGCATCTGGAATTGATTTTATTCATTGGCACCAGATTTTTCCCATCCATCAAAGAGTCTAAAATGTACCTTGAGTGTTAATATTTGAACCTTTATACATTCAGTACATTGAGAAATACATTCATTTCCCAAGATTTATTCAAAAGACATCACAGAGTCTCAGCACAGTTCTTATTTTGGTAGAAGTATCAAAGACACACAGTCCTCCTTTGACAGAGGAGAGATTTGCACTGCCTCTATTGCTGCCACTTAAGGCCTATGTCTCACCAAGCCACCGTCTTCATTCACATCTAGACAATAACGTAATATTGCGTCTGTATATATTTCCAATGTGTACTATTCT
Organism: Tolypeutes matacus; assembly: GCA_026826555.1. Taxonomy (NCBI): domain Eukaryota; kingdom Metazoa; phylum Chordata; class Mammalia; order Cingulata; family Chlamyphoridae; genus Tolypeutes; species Tolypeutes matacus. The sequence continues at coordinate 3,489,196 of JAKSZT010054017.1, read as the reverse complement.
CTCTGGATTGTGTTTTGCTTGTTTTTTTGATGATGGCTTGTTGGATGATAGAGAATAAATTGAGTATGATTCAGGGTTGCCGGAAGTTTAGCCCATGCTATTTTCCTTAACTGGTTCCAGGTGATAAAATGGAAGCTCTTTGTTTTTATGCTCTGTTCTGCCTGACTCACGTGTGCACAATGACCATTCTGAAGGAGCACCTGTCCCTACTTGAAGTATAACATCCTTTCAGCCGTGTGGAGTATTCCATGGTGATACACCCATATCTTTTGCCCTGGAACATGCTTTTTTAAAAAAATGTATGAAGAGTACTAAAAAAATAGCCTTCATAAAAGGTGGACATTTTCCCAAAAACATAGTAATTACACTGAGCGAACTTTAATGCTTTCACATGCCCCATCTTACGCATTTCACTGATGAAGAAGCTGAGGTCCAGGAAAAGTAATTCAGCATATTGGTGCAGAATGAATTCACTAACCCCTTTGTGTGACTTGATTAGATATTCCTAGAACCCCATGTAGATTTTAGTGGGTCTGGTTAGCTAATAGGATCAATGGACATTTGCAGGAAGTCATTGTACATCAATACCAAATTGTCATCCTTGAGCATTTTCTAAAGGGCTACATTTATTTTCTTTGCCTCTCTGCCTTGATCCTAGCACTTGTTGAGCATCTATTATGTCTAGGTACTAATCTAATTTAATTTCATGAAAATTTTGTAAGTTTGATATCATTTTTTTCATTTTATTTATGGGGTGGCTGAGGATCAGACAGGTTGAAAGACTTACCCAAAATCTCACAACTGAAAAGTGGCAAAGCTGAATGTCACTCATTCTCTGACATTAAATTCAATGCTCTTTCCACTATGCCAGTGCCTAGGACAGGCACAGATTGTCTGGTGTAGGTGGTTCTTCTACGAGTCACTCTGGAACGAGAGGTATTCTGTATTGGATTTAAAGGAATATGGCCTCCAGCCCCTAAATCCAGCATCTATCGTGTATACAGTAGGCACAATCCACTCTAGATCCTCTATACCCCCCCGGTTTTCTATTTTATTCTCCCTCTCTCTCAACTGATAATTTCACTCCCCTCCCCCAAAGCAACCATCTAAATCAGATCATGCCCCCCTAAAGGAACTTAAAAAAAAATCTATAGGCAGACAGTAGAACAAAAAGGCTTCCTAAAAACTGGAATGGGTATGGAATAGTCCTAAGAGTGTTGATATGAAACTGAAGAATCTAGAGGCAAAGGGAGCTTCTGAAAGGAGGAAGCACTTCACATATAAGCCCATTGAAGGAGCCCAACGAGAAGGGTCATGTTGGAAGTCTTTATGTAATGCTGTCTATTACACGCCGCACAGTTTAGAATGGATTTCTGGACACGAAATACACATTATCGCCTTGGCTCAGCCAGGAAGAGGGCTCTCTCAGGCCGCATGCATATTAGAGTGTGTAATCTTGCCGTTACTATGGGGAAATAATTTACAGGCTCATACAACCTGCTGTCTCCTGTCATCTGCTGGGACCTTGTGGTTACTGGGGCTACATGTGGGGACTTAGCTACCGAGTTAATGTCACCTACTGGGTAAAATTGCACCTAAGCAGAAGGAGAAGGCTGATTGGTCTTGGTCAGGGCTACATATGGTGAGGGCTTAACTAAGAGAAAAGCCATCTGACTCCCTGCAGCTCCTGGCGACGGGGTGTCAGAAGCAGGCCTGATACAGAGACCTGCTTGGGTCTCATAGTGTAGGTTCCCTGTGGCTGCTGTACAGCAACCTTCTGTTAGCAGGTCTGTGCTAAACTCCAGAGCATTTCCTTGGAACCCTGTGTTAACGTAAGAATGTGAGTATTCACCAGTAGCAAGAAATCTGGACGCCAGGACCGTGTTTCCCACTAGATGCTATTTATTTTAAGGGGAACAGAGTTAGGAAGGCATGGGACGTAGAGGGAGGTAAGAGAGAGAAAAAGAGAGAGAAAACCCATCCATTAGATTTCCTAGGTGTGCTTGAATACTTGGGGCAGGTCCAGGCAAAATGGCACTGTGGGTATTTTGGAACTAGCAGTGTTTCATGAAAAGATAAACTTGCTATTAAAGATCTCGTCATCTCAGATCAGATAAGGCTTCAGGCTCAGGAGATTCTCCACAAGAACCAGGCTACAATGAAACAGCTGTGGTCCTTAAGCAAATCCCTATGTACTCCAGGTTTCTGTTATCTTCATCTTCAAAATGATAAAGTTTGAACGAGATGAATTTCCAGGCCCCTGTCTCCTTGACATCTCCTGCCATGATGGAAGCTCCTGGGTCACTGTTATCTCAGTATCATGCACACATTGCTCTGCACACATTTCCTTGCACATAGTAGGAACTCAGAAAGCACTGAGTGGAAAAGAAGGGAAAGTCTAGGGGCAAAGTACCCCTTCTGATGCATTGAGCGGGAAAGATACTGCACCAAGGAGACTACGTGGTAGTAATCTGTCCCTGCCCCCTGGTTCTGCTGTGGGATACCACAAGTTTTCCATCCTAGGAACAGCGACTACATTTCAAGGCAGGCAGGAAAGTCTTTCAACGTCAGCTGCTGAGAGGCAAAGTCTGGGATTCTGAGATGACCAGGTGCAGGTACTAAGATTTATAGCTGGTGCAGGAAGTTAAAATTTTCAGCCTGAGGAGTAATTAAGTGTTGGATCCTTTAGACTCACAGCAAAACAGACTGAAATATCTTCATTTTTTCCTGACTTGCTGGGCTTCTGGTTTTATTTATATTTCTTTTTTTGCCTCTTGCTTTTTTTTTTTTCAGTGTGCTTCAGCTTTGGACATTGCACAAGGGAGACTGGCTAGGGAGCTAGTGAATGGGTTTCCTAAGAAAAGGAGACAGATAGCACCTCGGCTTTGCAATCATGCCAGATATTGGAGTTCATTCTTGAAGGGGGTAGGGGAAGAAGCCAGCTAAAGTGAAAGTGAGCAAATGGTCAACCCACCGTTCATGCTCTGCCTTCCTAAGTGACGTCAGCCTTCTCAAAGAGGCATGATTTTTTTACTTGTTTATCTCCACTATCAGGTGATGCAGTGGCTGGCATTCTGCATCTACACAGCAGAGCTGGGAGGATATACATATATATTTATATTTATTGTATTTTTTCAAGCACGAGCATCTGAAAAGGCTTGGGTTGATTAATATTTTCCGCTGTCCGGTAACCATGGCAATAGGGTCAGCAGATATAATACTTAATTTAATCTTCCAGCTGCCTCAGTGTGCTTCACTGGTGTCCCGAATAATAGAAAGCCTTTTACCTCTCTCTCTCTCTCTCTCTCTCTCTCTTTCTCTCTCTTTCTCTCTCCGCCCCCCCCCACCTCCTGTATATTATTATCTTTGCCAGTAGCTCCCTCACATGACCCAAATGGAATAAACTGGATTTTTTTCCTCATTTCATTTTGTATAAGCACTTAAAATAAATTCCTGTATGATTTGGCTTCCCACCCGAACCAGTTCTCCCTTCAACAACCCAACCATCCTCTTCCCCCCTCCACCTCCACTCCCCACCACCCCCCCCTCCAACACTCCAGCAGCCAATCTCCACGGAATGACAGGAAACGTGGGAAGATCCTGATAGCTTTCATAGCTGCACCGTAAGGTTTATGAAACACACTTCTCAGCCAAATGAACCCATGCCGACTCTTCTCCCCGCCGCAGACCCAGGCGATTGGCTGAGAGCGCCTTGCTGGTCCGATTTGCTCTCCAGGTGGGTTAAGTGCATTACTTTGTCTTCACTTGGCCCAGTTCCCTTGTCATATTTCTTTATTTTCTTTCTCTTTCCTTCCTTCCCCTTCCCTCTGATAATTTTCTTTTTTCTTTTTAAGCTACCATGTTTTTGCACACACTCAATATTTGGTTGGTTCTAGAAAAACGGAGAAATTGGTTTCGAAATCTAGGTAGACTTTTATACAGGAACAAATCAAAAGAAAAACAGTTTGGGGAGTATAAGGGGGTTGAGGTTTAAGATATTTTTGTTTTTCCCACTCTCAAAAGCCCTGATATGAATTCTCTGATTTGAGTTCCCTCGTTTCTTTCCCTCCTTCTGTTTATCATCCTGCCACTGTTCGTTCCACAGCTATTAAAAGAAAACAGTAAGATTAAAATAATACTTTCTTCCCAGAGTTGGGGAATGGTGAGGATGGGGGTGGGGATAATTAAAAGAGGGGGAAAAAAGAGAAATGGTTAGAGTATGGGTTAAAGAAAACTGTAGCAATTGATTTCCATTTCTGTTTATTTCTTAATCAGACTTTTATTAATCCTATCATTGACTCATAGAATAAGCATATTTTCCCTCTATGCCCTCCTCCCCCACTTGATGTTGTTTGGGAATAAAGGACAATTTCCAGAGCAGAGCAGTGCTGATAGTTAAATAAATGAGGAAATGCACAGATACCACCCTCATTTCTTCCTCTGAAGAGCGTAGACACTAGTTCATTCCTTTGGGACTTCTCCTTTTTCTATTTGGAAGGGGCAGTTCAAAAATGGAACAAAAATGCCAAGTGTGTATCCATTGACTTTAGTCTCTGAAATTGGGCCAATTCAGGTAATTACATTTTCCCAAAATGGAGGAAGCATCCCCCACCTTTCTTTGATGATATTTTTTATGTAGCTATGCATTCAGTATCTTTCCTCTTCAAGGGCATTCCCTCTTCCCTTTATTCCTTTCCCCTCCCCCCTTTAGGCAGCAACACATACAGTTAAATCCTGACAATGTCTCTATCTGACTCATTGGTCACTGAAAGCCGCAGAGTCAGGGTGGCCACTGGGAGTCAGGATGGCTACATGTCAGTCTCATGTAGGTGCCATTGTGAAGCCACAACCACCAAGAGTGGACGTGTGCAGTCAATTCTCTTTCAGACAGGTCTCACGTTAAGCCATGTGACATTTCTCAGACAGATCTCGTACATGTGAATAGTTACGACTTAAGGCATATGGAAGCCCTCAGTTGTCAGTGTGTCCAACACAGCAGACATCCTCAGAGACAAAGGCCCCTGTGGATTCATCTTGGGCTGCTACTGCTGTTTACCTAAGTGACCGTGACACACAGGTCCTGGAACATGACCATGAAGAGACCCATGCAAACAGCTGCAACTGGATATATAGATGAGCGCCGTGGCTCATCACCATGGCTACACAGGCCTCGCAGATGAAATTGTGGATGTTCCTGGGTCACAGGCTCTGTGGTGTGAATGCTGACTCCCATTTTAGTGGTGCAACATCTAGTTCTGATTAGAACATCCCTTGAGAAAACTGGAGAGGGGCTAGCAGTCCCAGGTGAACAGAACACAATGGGCTGGCTCACCCCAGTCCACGGAGTCGCCTGATACCAGCGGCTGTGCCATGAACCATGTTTGCATTGTGTTCAACACTATTGGGCCAGTGTATCAAAGAGGCTCTTTCAAGTTACCAAGGAGCCAAGACAATCTGAGTTTTAGCTTGATTAATGGAGTCTCTTTTAATAATATACAAGGAAATGAGGAAGACTAGGAAACAACCTCATCAGCACACAGCCAGGGCTCAAGAAAAATGAGAACCTCATTTGGGGTCACTCACTGGTCTAGCATAGCCACCTTCGTCCCATGGAGGTTACCAGACCATCAGCTCACTCTTCAGCGGCTGAGATCCACTGTTCCTACTCTAGCAAACCCTCCGAGGCCAACACTCCACCGATCTCTGTCTCTCTCTGCTTCTGTTTCTGCTCCTCCTACTGGCACCAATTCTTTATAATCTCCTCCTTGCCTCTGCTGACTTCCGTCCCCACGTGGCTTGTACCTTCCTTCTACGTGGTAATCAGCTTCTGCACCATCTCTTTTTGCATCCCTGGACAGGTCTGAAATCCACACTCCCCAGGATTGAGGCTCAGAGGGCTTAGTCCCCATGTCGTGTGGAGCACCTTCTTGGGCCAGGCCATTTCCTAGGAGTGCCCCAGCATCTAGGAAGGGCTTTGGGTCAGGAATCCATCTCGGGTGCTTTGAATGTGGCCAACTGTTGTGGCCACAAGGAACAAAGGATACACTGCAGGAAAATAGCCATGGTGGGCCCTCTAGGTTTCTCAGCCAAGACCATTCATCACAAATATTTCAGTCTCCTCAACTTAACACCACCTGGAAGGTCTTCTTGTGTCACTGGACACAAGGCTTTATCAAAGAAAACCAAGGCTGCTTTCCTTAATGGCCTTTCAGAAGTCCCCATTTGTATTCAAAATGGACTAACCACAGGTTTCTGGATCTACTGCCCCCTTTTGCCTGATCGGTGACTTTTAGTGCTGTATCTTCAACCACTTTTCAGTGGGTTTACCTCCTGGTGGAAAGAAACAGTAAAGAGAGATAACCTGCTGTATGTGGGAGGCATGCTTTATCAAAGTAAACAAATGGCTCTTTGTTTAAAAAAAAAAAAAAAGACAAAAACCCTACTTACCCACAACCAAGGCTTTCCCCCATAGAATCCCTCCCCGGAGAAGTAAGGAAAGCAGCTTTTAGGGGCTTTTCAGATCCGTAAGGGGCAGATGCTGGCTGTGGTCTGTGAGGCCATGTCTGGAGCCCAGAACCATCATTTCCAAACATGGGGGACAGGCTGACTCTCTGAAATTCCATTCTTTCCTGCTTTTCTTTAAGGTTTCCTTTAATTTTTCTAATTAATTTTGAGAGCTCTTTGAGACATTTTCCATTTTGTTCACAGTTTGAGTCCGGCTCTGAGGTGTTCTCAATAAATGTCGTGGTGTCTTTGGCAGAATTCTTTCAGTGTAATGGATCCTTCGAAAGAGACTCATATTCCTGTTTAATTTAGATGCCTGATCCGATTGTCAGTTTCAATCCAGCGATGGCTTTGATTATCGACGGTGACCCATAAATCATAAGCACTCACAACACAGTTCAGAGTAGGGGGAGGGAGACTGCTGGTTAACTGTTTCAGAATTAAGGAGCTCTTATATGATATAATTTCTCCTTGGGATTTCCTGGAATAGCTCTCCTTCTAAAACAGTTGGCTTCTTTCATGCTTAAGACAGGAGCATTCCATAGTCTCAGTGTGTGTATATTTTTAAGGAGAGATAAAACTATGCAAATTGGATTTTAATGAAGAATTTTTGAGACAGTTTATTTTTTTCTGCTTCCTTCCTTCCTTCTTTTAATTGCCATGATCACCACTTATAATATCCATAGCTTCCATTCATAAAGTTTCTATCTGGATTTTCACAAACTTGTCTTAGTCTTCTCTAGTATAAAGCTGTATGCCTGTCATGTTTGTGCATCAAGTAGATATTTGTACCATAACATGATGAACTAAGAAGGCAATTCAGCTGTTTTCCCAAATGTGCGACTTGGAAAGACCCAGTATTCCACAGTGTGGAAAACACAGATGTCCTCCTCCACTTCAGAGAATGCCTGTCAATCAATTGCCACCTGTTCAGAAAGGGAACCGCCAAATGAAAAGTGGCAGCTTGTCACCAACTTCCCAACCTCGAACACAGCAATTAACTCCTGCCCTCTCATGCAAACTTATTTGCAGCCTGCACAAAGACACTGCATGGCGGCACTGCAGTGGGTGCCCTTCAGGTGGGTGAGCCTGCAACTCCACTCGCCTTTGTTGCGTGTGACCCAACAGAGGAGGTCATGGTCACAAGGGACTGGAATGGTGCCTCTGAGTTTTGCCCGCAGGCCATCCAATCCCCTGTCTTATATTCTCTTTTGCTCTGTGGCGGTGTGCGGGCTCACTAACCTCCCCCCTAGGATCCCAAGTGAGATCCTTACCTAAATAAACCAGCTCTGCAGTTGTGCCCATGACTCCAACCCTAAATTCAAGTCATAAGCATGTGACTCACGCATTTGGAGGGATGACCTTGCTAGGGGTGAAAGTGGTACCTGCTCCTGACTTCTGCCTCCACCCTGGAGTGGATGCTGCCTGCACCATTGAGACCCATCCCCCACTTTGGAAGAGGAACATTCGTTCCACCAGCTGTGGGAAGTGTTGGAGGCCAACAGCTCTCAACTAAGCCCTCACTCTGGTCATTCCCGGGGGTCAAACCCCCTTCCCCAGGGCCAGCCTACAGCCCATATCTGGAACTCCCTCTCAGAGGTGGCTTTGGTTTTGTCTGCATCACAATTCAACTTCTTCCTCCACCCAATCCTGCTTACTCCACCCCTCCCAAGGAGGTGTTGATCTCAAGCACAGTCCTCAATAAATACGTGCACAATAAACTAGTTATCCTTCACAGTCTCCATTCCCAAGACCCACCCCAACAAGTCCTTCAGGGTGATGCCCTGGAGGCAGCTCTAGGCATTGCCAAACAACTGTCAAATTTCACAAAAAATGCCCATCCGTAAAAATGATGGTGTAGCCATCCTCCTTCTGTAAAGGAATCCCTTCTCCCACTTATTAGACTTGAGGTTCCAGGTCCTTGGAAAAATTACTAGTTTTTCATTTTTGATTGATGTAAAAGGAAAGACAAGACTATGCAAATTGGATTTTGGTGAAGAATTTTTGAGACAGTTTATTTCTGTTTACTCGTTTCCTTTTAATTGCTGTGATCACTGCTTATAATATCCATAGCTTCCATTCATAAAGTTTCTATCTGGATTTTCACAAACTTGTCTTAGTCTAGCGTAAAGCTGTGTCTGTCATGTTTGTGCATCAGGTAGCTATTTGTACCATAACGTGAGGTACTATGAAGGCAATTTAGTAAAGAGCACAAGTCTTCAGTGTGTGGCTGACAACTTAATTTTTCATATATACAAACTCATGTAACTGCCACCCAGATGAAGATGCCAAACACTTCCAGCATTCCGGAAGGCTCCCTTGTGTGCCCCAGTTAGTGCTCACCTACCAAATGCAAACGCCGTTCTAACTTCCATCCACATCAGTTAGTTTTAAAATGATTGTCGTGGACATTTTGAGTTTCCACCTTTCATTTATAGTCTTCAAAAGTTGGTGGGTGGGTGCTGGTGAAGGATTCACCATTTCAGTTATGCTTTTAAAAAGCAATAAATACATTTAGGAGGAAGCATGCACAAGGGAGAAACTCGCAACTCAATATTTATACCAGCCTCCTAAGTGTACGAGCAGTAGCATTGTTCATGCTGTGCACATGGGTAACTGTACAGCAGCTATAGCTTGCAGAGAAATGGCTGCATAATGTTACCCAACCAAGATGTCAAGTCATTTATAACTTAGCAGGATGACTAGGTTAGAGTTGGGAGAGTCATTAGGCTGTGGTTTTGAAGTTAAATTAGGAAAAGCAATTTAATCTCTGGATCTATGGCCAATTATTTTTTCTAAGTGAGTCACAAATTTTACAAGGCATCACGATGTATTCCTTATAATCCTTCTTTCTCCAGTGATATTGGAAGTCCCTGCCTTTCACTAACCATGTCCTTTGGGTTGTTTCAAACTTCAGTCCCACTCCTTCCAAAGCTTGTTGCTGGGGTTCCCAGGGAGTTTCAAGTAGTATTTCTTGCCATCTACATTGGAGACTTTCTTTTTCTAGGGGGAAGAAAAAGATTCTTTGAAATAAATGTGGTTACAGCAATTTTCTCAGATGCTTGAGTGACTGAGGTCTGGCAAGGCTGGAAACAGATTTGTATTTTGTTCTTTGTCCACATATCGGTCAGAGATGATAGCGTAGACTCCCGGCTTCAACCCTGAATCAGCCAGGGCCCAGTCAGCAGAAGGGAGTCCGTGTTTATGCAGGGAAGTTAATATGGGGTCAAGTTACAAAGGCATTGGAAAGCTGAAAAGCTGAATTGTGCATGGTGAGGCAACCCAGAGACTAGCAACAGCAGGAAGCCATTACCACCCCCATCCTCGAGGAAAAAGGGAAGAGGTGCTAGCATGGAGCCTGGTTACCAGGACTACCTGGCTGGAGCTAGAATCACGAGAAGTCTGTCTGGTAGCAGTTGGCGTCATGGAGAGGAAGCAGTAACTTCTGGTGTTGCCCCCAAAGTGGGGAAAACAGGAGAAGGGAAGGGGGAGAAATTCTGGGCTTCTCCCTTTCGGGCTCCTGCCAGTGCCTCCCATTGGCTGGTCTCAACCAGCAGCCATTTGGCAGGGGAGCTTGGGAAGTGTAGTTTGCACACCAGAGCCCCCTCAATATGAAGGAAGGGAGAGATTGGATCTGAGAGCCAAGAGGCTAATAAGCAACCAACCCCTTTCTCATCCCTCAGTAATCGATGAAGAGAAAACCTTCCTACCAGTTTAATGTAGAGTTGATTTTTAAAGACCTGTTTCTGAACAAAGCAAAAGGATAAACATTTAGTGAACTGTATTTCCAGGCCTGGGAGCTTCCAGCAGGAGTCTGTGCTGAGGGTGTCTGTCTCTCCCTCTTTGCGAGTTTATGGATGCAGCGCCATACTCTAGGATTTACGGGCTATCTCGGTTTCATAAATCAGCAATGTGAGCGCTGCGTGTGAGAGTCTGCAAATTTTAAACTAATATGTCGCTCTCTTTCTGTCTAGCATCATATTTATGTTAAGGCTCCATAAATCGTGTTCTACGTTTCTGCAGCACAATAGGGATGAAAAGTGATATAACCAACAATAAGAAAGAATGGAAATTAAGATGCAAGAAAACAAAATGAAATAAAAATTCATTGGCCTACCATTTAAAGCTGCTTATTTCAGGGATGTACATTTTGATTAGGGAGAAGAGAACAAAGTTTTTGGTGTACATTTAGCCACCTGGCTGCTGAGCAGTTCACCTGTCTTTGCAATGCCAAATGAGACTACTGTCAAGGTGCTAAGCATTGTGGCTGGGTCGGAGGCGATGGTGGTAAGCTTCTGAGCCTTAATGTCTTTTCAGGGGTAAAATTTCCAGAGCAATCTTTGGGACCAGTGCATTGTGGTGCATGGTCAAGGCAAACTGCCATTCTGGGAAGCCAGATTTCCAACTAGCAGGTGAAGACAGAGTGGGACTCCAAGAAACTACTTTTCAAGCTTAAGCCAGGAATTTGGCTATTTCCCAGCTAGCTTAGCAGACTAGAACCAGGTGGATTTCAGCAGTTCCATTTTAGCTAAGACATTTTTGTCATACAGATTTTACTGTATTTTATGTACACAGACTTCTTCCTTTTGTATCAAACTTTTAGAAGGCTTGAATGTACCAGAGCTAAAGAACAACCCTACTAAGTGATTCACTTGGCTGGTTGAGGGCAGTGACTTAAAAGGGAACCCACCTCGATCAAAGAGCATCATCCTTTTCTTTGGGGGCATTTGCTTTTCAAGTTTGTTTATTACATTTGAAAACCTACTGAAGCATCAAGTTATGCATTAGACCAAAGAATAAAATATAACATTTTAACATGCTAAAGGAATTCTGCCAGCCAGTCATAAGTATCAATCCATCACAATTATTAGAAACAATGTACTCTGCAGTAGCAAGGAGAGGCAGCCACTATGCAGACATATACTAAATAAACTCCCTCTTAGAGTGGCTGTTTCTTCCCCTTCCCAGGCAAAGGCAGAACGTGTTTATGTAAAAGAGAACTGATGAGAGGTGAAACTCAACACCACACTGGATTTTGGGGATGAGCCTCCAAGTAGAGCTTGTATCAGCACCCCAGGCTCTTTCTTAAAAACACAGGTTGGCCTTGGATTTTGGAGTTTAATGTGCACAGAATAGAATTATAATAGTAATCATTACATATAAGCATCAACAAAAACAGATCTGTGGGGGAAGGAGGCAAATTGATTCAACCTAGAAAACTGACCTTGCCTGAGTGTGTACCTACGGATACCCACTTTTTTTGTTTCTATTCATTTCCCTTTCTTTTCCAGCCATGTCTTCATTAGCTGAGAGAGCTAATCCATGCTGGAGGCAGGCCCTCTTTCCTGTAGTCATTTGCTTTACGTAAACCAGCTAGCAAACCGCTCCGTTCCTATTGATGTAGACATTACCACAAATCGCCACTTAGGGACCTGAACGAATTGACTAACTGGTTTCAGATCCAATACACATAACTTGATCAGACACAAAGTTTAAGTACACTTGCAGGCGTGCCAACTGCACCTACCGGGAAGTGACTCTTTGGCTGCCAGTTTAAAGAGGCCCTAAGGGAAACCCAGGAGGAAGGCACGCAGACCAAGGGTAAGGCAGCAAGTCTGGAGGCTTCAGGGAAGAAAGCTGCCCAAGGTGGTGAGAAATGAGGCATTTCGAGCAGGAAGGAAGACAATTTCAAAAGCCACACGGATACTTCAGCCCAGGGTGCCACTTGCTACAACTTTCATTAATGTGGCTTTTTATCCTCCCTTGCAGCAGCTCTGAGGTCTCGAAGATGAAGTGTCAGGTCACATGGGAGATGACTGAACTCAGATCAGAAAAGTTTTAGCTGGCCACAGGTCAGCTGTGTGTGCATCTGCCCATAAGGCTGACACACACCCGGGAGCAATGGTTTTTCAGCTGTCTTCTCAGTAGCCAGCAAATTGCTTGGGTAGACCTGGGGAAAGGCCCTGGAAAGAAGGAGCCATGTCAGTGACCTAGCCAGCACTGGGCTGAGGACCACGCAGCCTGACCTTCCTATGCCCAGCATGCAAACCCAGCCCCGGCGAGGTCACTGGCCATGCCGGAAGCATTAACTCTCATTTCTAACCCAATCCCACAATTACAGCATTAACTGCTTCTCACTCCTTTTGGGTTGTAAGTTTTGTTTTCTTCCAGTCAACCTGGGAGCAGGAATGCTGTGTTTCTGTGACATGAAGCTTTCCCTCTGAATATTATACAGTAGAGTTTAGGCTGGATGTGCAAGTGGGGTGCACAGAAGTTTCTGGAAAAAAGATTAATGAGAAAAATCTGTTAGTTCATCTAATGTGCGTGAAGCTGTGTGAGTAAATGCATGTGTAATGGGGTGGGGGCAATATTGATAAAAATGAACCAGGTAGGCTCCTAGTAGGAAAGGGACTTAGAGTCTATTAGAAGCAGATCACAGGAACAGCTATTAAACAATGAGAGACTCAAGAAAGGCTCCAGAGTTCTAACAGGGAGGAGGAATTTATTGCAGAGCAAGAGGTGGCTATTAGCAAACATTAAGGAGAAAGATTGCATTATTATGAAAAACCCTTAAAAATTGAATGATCCTGGTTTAAACATAGATAAAATCATGTTACTAGTTTTATTATAATATAGTTATATCATTATATGTATATTTTAATAATATTTTATTTATTTTATTATTCATTTGTTTAACATGTATTTAGTGAACACCTACTGTGTACCAGTCAAGGCACTGGGGATACAGTGGGAAATAATACCGACATGGTTGATGACCAAGTAGAGTTTATAGCCTCACTCATGACAGTTGTCTAAGAGCATATTATGAAGGCATTTGACTGTGAAAGCTTTATCCTTACAAACTGAAGTAGTTTAATGTTAAAAATGACTTTAAAAGTGATACAATAATCACAATAACAAACAACGGTGCCACATATGGAGCACTCCTGTGTACCAGGCACTATGCAGTGGGATCTCTATCCATTATGACATTTAATTCTCACAACCATTTTATAAAGGAGAGGCTCTTAGTCCCAGTTCACACTGGTGGTTTAGGGAAGACTGGTTTTCACCCTTTCTACTCTACCATGCAGTTTCCCTCATGGCAATGTGGAGGTTGGGCCAGGGTAGAGAGAGACTGATGTTAGGGAAACCAACGAGGGGAATAACAGTTAACAAATTATGATTACTATACTACATGAATAACAGTACACACCCCTTTAAGTGCAGGACAAGGGAGATGGAGAGGAATGTCAGATTCAGGAGTCTTTTCTCAGTTAAAAATCAACAGAATTGGTGGTATGTGGAATTGTGAAGGAGGAGGAGTTGAGAGCGGCTCCTTCAATGTTTCTAGTTTGGGTGACTGGAATGGTAGATATCAGTGATTTTAGAAAAGGTGGAAGTAAGGATGGAGTCAGAGGTAAGAGATGGCAGTGAATTCATGTAAGAAGATGGGACATCCAGATCAACATATCTTATAGGTAGTTGGGTATATGGCATCTGAGAGAGGTTAAGTTTAGATATATGGATTTGGGAGCCATCAACAAAGGGACTAAGGAAGCTGGAGTACATAGCTGTAATTTGGGCAGCTTTTTTCAAAAGTACTCAATGGACATGATAGGCAATTGGCATCTCCTGGACCATCTGGTAGACAAGGGTTTCTCATCCTTGGCACCACTGACGTATTGGGCCTTATTATTCTTGGTTGTGGGAGCTGTCTTGTGCATGGTAGGATGTTAGCAGCCTCTCTGCTCTCTACCCACTAGATCCCAGTAACAACCCCCTCCAGTTGTGACAATCACAGTAAAACATGTCTCTACACATTGCCAGATGTCCCTGGGAGACAGAATTGCTCCCACTTGAAAACACTATAGCAGAACAAAGCTTTATTCTAGTCCATATGACTACCCATAAGCAAGTGTATCATGATGTACATTAATGTAATATACATATTATGAATGCCTGTGCACACATGCAATGAAATGTTGACTTTTGATATTAAATTATTTTAGCTCCTGTGGCACAGACCACCAACCATGCATGTGCTGTCTTAGATTTCTGAGTCACCCTGGCAGTTGAGTTAGAGCCATATGCATAGTTCTAATCAGTGAATTGTGAAAAAAGAGGGGACATGTATCACTTCTGGGCTAAAACAAATAAAAGCCAGGCACCTCTTCCATCGCTCTCTCTCCACCTGCCGCAGTAACCCTGGAGTAGTCCAGATGGCTTACTTCAAGAGGGAGAGGAGCTGCCTGACTTTGAATAGATATGATGTGTCAAGCCTCTGAGGTTTAGAGCTTTATTTGTTACCACAGCAGAACTAGTTGACCCTGACTAGTAGAAACTCCATTCACATAAAAGGCAGGATGAGCAAGAATATTTTAATGGGATTTTTGTCAAAGGTATATACACTTTATAGAAACATGACAAACACATATAAAATCTGTGTCCAGTCAAGTAGTGAGAAAAATGGTAGTCCCAGTAAGAAATCCAACATCTTGTTATAGATTCATTCAAAGATACATGAGTTGACTGTCACCTCTGTAGTTTCAATGGAGTTTTTCTTTTCTCCTTCTTCTCCTCCCACCCCCCACCCCCCCACCTTTCTTTTTCTTCTTCTAGTTCTACTACTTTTTTTTTTTTTTTAAACACAAAGTGATTCTGTTAAATGGAGCTTGTAGCAATGAAAGGTGGAGTTGAGTAACGTCTCAATTCAGTCTGGATTTCATATGTATCATGTGCACCTTGAAGTTAATTTTCATGAGTATGAACAGTAAGGGAATCACCTATGTTTTTTTCCCACAAGTTTAAAAATCAAAAAAAAAAAAAAGAAAAAAATTTTGCAAGAGGAATTGGGAAAAACTTTACAACACTGTGTTATTAAAAATATACCAAGCTCTTCCTGTCTTTGGAAAATATTTTTCTGGAAGCACTAGAGGTAATATGACAATTCTTGAATTGGATATCTTGCTAGATAAAGCAATTGATAGTATTTCTGATATTATTGTTAGCATGCCTGCTGACAGTTATTGCCATTAACTTTAAGGTGCAAAGTGTAAGGGTGTTAAGACACTCTTCCACAAGTATTTGAAAAACTGCAATGAAATTTTGTGGGAATTGGTTGCTTAACAGAAATTTGTAACAATTACATAAATAGTGCATCTCATGTTTTTCCACTTGATATATTTCATATTTATACTGCATGAATGGAGACACTGATATCATTTTGTGATTTTATTGAAGTGCAGTTCAGACAAATTTTGACATTGTAAAACACAAGATTTCAGTGACTGATCCCTGCTCTTGAAAGAATGCTAATGATGTTGCAATTGCTATGAGCTTTGTTTTATTCAGTTGAAAATACCATTATCTGAAAACTTTGTTTTCAGCATTCTTCTTCAGAACTTTTGTTCTTTTCATAAAGTGGTATTACTGTTTTTCCCCATTATGCTATTCTTAAAAAGTAGGGGGAGATTATTTTGAAACCAGAAATGATTTGGGAACATTGGCCCTTAGAACTGAATTTAAAAGAAAGAAAGATTTCCAAGATAATACTGCTTAAAGAAAGTTGTATAAGAAAATTGCTAGCAGTGCTATTAATTGCAATTTAGATCCAATGCATCAGGTAACAAGGGTGTATGCTGTTAATTGTTGAATTATTCCAGACCTTTAAAAGGCAAATCTCAGAACTTCTATGAATTATGCTAGGTCTGTTTGGAAAAAAGCCCTAAAAGGGATGATCTGGAGAAGAAATGGAATCATTTCTATGTTGCTCATCTCACTTTGTCATAAAATGATCTTTTTAATGAACTTTCAGTTCTTAAATCATATCTTAATGAGAACTTGCTAGCCAGATGGGATAGAAAGAATGATCAGAGAGAGCTGAATGTGCATATAGATTTTCATCAGGAATACATTAGAATTCCATACATAGGAAAATATAGAACTGCCTTCCTTAACTGCC
Source organism: Tolypeutes matacus (assembly GCA_026826555.1). Classification (NCBI taxonomy): domain Eukaryota; kingdom Metazoa; phylum Chordata; class Mammalia; order Cingulata; family Chlamyphoridae; genus Tolypeutes; species Tolypeutes matacus. Next base: position 3,472,728 of record JAKSZT010054017.1, on the reverse strand, counting down.
AGACTCAAATGCTGTGATCAAGAGGTCATTTTCCCTGATTAATATCTCTTAAGGGTCATAAAAGGTATCAATAACTATTTACATGGTGAAATCTTTCTTGATAATCCAAATGAATTACTCAGAAACTTGAGAAAAATCTGGAGGACTAAATAACTATTGAAACAATAATATTAGTTATAATAATAATAATAATTAAGAGTTTATTTTGTACTGGATACTATTCTAAACACTTTGAATGAATGATTTTCTTTTCTCATCACAACAACCATATGAGATAGGAACAATTATTATTTTGTACCCTGTCTGTTAAAGCCCTGTTGCTCAAAGCAAATCACATGGCCAAGTCCAGAGTTAACATGGGCGGGAATTACACAATGACATGGATACAGAGAGATGTGATTCGTTGGGACCATTACTACAACAATCTACCATAGACTTTAATAAATGTCCTCCTGGGGTTGGTTCAAAAGACATTTGAGTGACTCCACCCTATAGCGCCACTCCCAAACTCTCCCCTTTAACTAAAATATCTTCAGTCTGAGATTCAGTTCTCTCATCAGTGTGGCTCCTTCTCCAAACTATCTTCCTATAAACCTCTTCAGAGTAGAATATCCTCTACTCTAGCCACTGTCCTAATTCACTGTCTCTTCCCATTCTTCAAGGTCAAACTTGCTAATTCTAAATAGAAAACTATTTCAGCTTAAAGAACACTATTCTTCTGCCAAACTCCAATCGCCTGTACCATTTCCCATCATTTCATTTATGCTATTGCAATAATTTTATATGTCTTATTTGTTCAACTACGTTTTATGCTCTCTCTCTCTCTCTCTCACTCTTATACACACACACACACACACACACACATTCTAAGGTATAACTACCCAGTAACCTGAAAGGAATTTGCCTCAGTGTTTGTGAATTCCTTGCAAGAGTTGAAATTGGTCTTGTTCTGGTTCTGGGTAAAGCCTGAGATCCTGAGGTGGGCAGAGCCAAGCACAGGGAACAAAAGGATGTATTCTTTGCAGCATTTGCAGATAAGACAAAGTCCATCCCTGAGGGGAAAAATAGGGGAGAGAGGCCCCAGATTCTGCAGGGAGCAAGGAAGTTTATGGGCTAGGATGAAAACTGCATCACAAAATCCATGATGTAAACAAGCACCATCCATTTAATTTGGTAGTTGGAATACATGGTCGGTCTTTATGTTGAAGACTCACTGGGATTCTGGATTTAATGGGCTTTCCTGGAAGTAGAATTTCCCAATACAAAAACAGAGTGTTGGGCAAGAACCTACTGTCATGTGACACTTTCTGCCCTCAATTAAGCTTTTGGGTAATCAGATGGCAATCATTCAACACGTGCTTATGGTTCAACTTTTTTAGGCCAGGCACTGCTGTCACGGAGCTCATAGCCTCGGAAAAGTGAACAGACAATTAGAGAACTTTGTGATAAGTTCTAGCATGGGACATTATGAGAGCATGCAGGAAAGGGCCTCATCTGGGTTTGGGAAGTCAGGGAAGGATGCCAGGAGGAACTAGCAGCTAAGCAGAGACCAGAGGAAGAAGAGAAGGATGAGTAGGACTGACAGGTGTGTTGTGTGTGTGTTCACCTGTGTGTGCATGCATGTGTGTGTGCAACAGTGCCCAGGGACATTCCAATGGGCAGAGGGAGCAGTGTGTGAGAGAAAGCATGTTCAGTTCAAGCCATTGAAAGACATTGAGAGGGTTTGAAGTTCTGAGGAGGGAGAGAGAGAAAAATGAAGCTGGAAAAGCATCCAGGACTCCGAATGCCACAGGCCTTGTGAGCCACATCAAGGCCCAACCCAGAACAAAAACCTAAATGCAATCACAAAGTGGAAGGACATTTTCATCAAAGAATATTTTTCTCTTAAAAAATTTCTTTGTAAATACTGGAGAGCTCTCTCTCTCTCTCTCTCTCTCTCTCTCTCTCTCAGAAACTGATACCTGGATTGTACCTAGTCGTTGAATGTTCTTCATTTAAAACTAATGAGGAATGGAAGGAGGTAGAGGATGAGGCTATGTTGTGAAATGTAGGAGCAGTTACTCCCCTGTCTACTGGAGAGGGACTTGAACATTTCCAGCATCATGGTCCAGCATCGTTGTCCACTATTTCTCCACACTTTCCCTGAAACACCCGTTGGTAGATCTGCAGTGACATTGCTCAAGCAATTTGTCATTTCCTCTTACTCATTTTTTCAGCCCTTTATTTGACTTTGCTATGACCTGACCTATTTTTAGTTTTTCTCATGTTTTTGTTAATTTTCCACATGCGTGCAAGTAGCCATTAGTTCTCTCTCTGCTCTTCAGAGGACAAAATTGGCAGGATCCTTTTGTAGCCTTGTCTCTGAGGATACTTCAAACCTTATAAAATTTTCATTTTTTCTTCCTTCTGGGAAATGCCGTCTGATTTTAAAGGTATGTATGCAGCTGGATCTTTCCAGTTAAACAAGTGGAAGGTCCCTATTCCTTTCCATGTTTTAACGTTGTACATTTTTATGAAATGTGAAATAAAAATAAAATGCAAAAGAAATGCATGAAAGGTTCCAAGGTGACTGAAGGAACACAATTGAAAGACATTGTATTTCCAGAGAGGCCTTTTTTATCAAAGGCATTCCTCTGACAGAACAAACAGATGCCAAAACAAGGGGAACTGGAAGTTGTTTTAAAGGAGAAAATGCTTTTGGAAGCATTGGCCCTTCACCTGTCCCCTCTGATGCCATGCCTCTCATCTGGGGCACACTTAGCCCTAAACTGACCATTTCCCTTCACTCACCCCTGCCACACAAAGGGGTGATGTCATCCTAGCGTCATCTGATATTCCAGTGGCCCATCTGGCCACCGGGCACCCAGTCCCCTGGGGACATGGAATTAAGCGATCTCAAGGGAATGCCCAGGGCGAACGACTCCAAACCTTTTCTGGGTGAGTTTGGGTTGTAAGGCATAACGATTGGGGGATTTCACGCTGGCATCTGAACTTTTAAGAGATTAGAACGAGCCAGAACTGCAGAATCTTCAGGAGTGAGATGGAGTACAAAGCCCAGCTATGAGAAACAAGGCAATGTTTTCTGGACCCTAGTAGTAAGGAGAGGACCCTTCTTGGAACAAGCATTTTCTCTACATTAGTTCAGAAGACTTTCTCGTCACTCTGTGTTCTGGGCAGTCATATCTGCCCCAGGATTGATGCACCTTTTTTACCTGCAGACTCTGGGCACTGGCACTGAGAAGGGGCTCCTTACAACCATTTTGTATTCTATCCCTCTGTAAACCTGACATTCTTGCAATCAAGTCCTTGCACCGTCTAGTGGGGAATTTCAGACTGTTTTCTTATTACTAAATGGAGAGGTATTAACAACACAATGCAGAAATTAAAAAAAAAAAAAAAAAAAAGACGAGGGGAGGAAGGGGGAGAAAAGAAAAGACAGCCGCCTGCTCTTTTCTTTTTGGTATTATTATTTGTGACAAAGCCTCGGTCCATTTTTCTTCATAATTTGCAGGACTCCTAATGGGAACAGCACCTCCCAATTACCATGGCTGCCACAGGCTAATTTGGTTACCCTCCGGATCCACAATAGCGAAACTGTGTCGAGCCTTTGTCGATATTTGCATACTATACATACCAGGAATGTAAAACAGCTGCCTGGCCCCTCTCCCACTATCATGGCAATTATGGGTCATTAGCTCCCGCCCCCCCTCCCTTTTTCTTGTTCTCTTCTTCCCGAGTCTGGTAGGCAGTGGTAGGCAGCTGATGGATTTGCAGAGACAAGAAACGAGAAAGCGGAGCTGCGTGGCCTATTTATTAAGAGTCGGAGGTTGACGAACTGCCACTTGGATTACGCTAACACGGCCCTGCGCTTTTATTCCCTGATTACCTCCTCCTCCTCTTTTCTTCCCCTCCCTGCCTCCGCTCCCCACCCCCTTTCTTTAGGGAAGCCTCTCGGAGGGTCAGTGCCGGCCCCGCACGTGTCTGCGTGTCCGCGTTAATCCCGGCCCTTGGCAGACCCGGGACGGCCTCCGGCCAAGGCGTGTGCCCGCACTTGGCGCCCGCACTTGGCGCGGGTTCCACGCTTGCGCCTCCACCCGAGGCAGCCGTGGAGGGACCGGGCCTCAGACGCGCCCGGCGAGCCGCGAGCACCCAAGCTGGCCCACTACCGGAGGCGGGGAGACTTTACTGTTACATTTTCTTGCTGAATCGTAGCCCCATGGGGTAAGGGATTAAAAAGAAGGAAAGAAAAAGAGAGGGGCTTAGCTAGGACTCGCTCTCCTTTGGAGCAATGTGCAGTGTCCTGCGGTAGTTAATGGGAAGTTACGGTTTTGAATATAATTTTTTCCCCTTCAAGCTGCTAATTTTATTGACAATATGGATAGATTGAAAGACCCAAAGCTTTTGTGTTGTTTTGTTAAAGCAAATAAGTGAGGCACAAATGTAAATTACATCTCCAGGTTCACATTAGAGGTTTGCAAATAATACTGAGCTAATGGTTATTGCAAAGGAAAATAGCACTGGGATCAATATTCTATACAGTGGAAGGCGATACCTCTCTCTCTTTTAATCACCTCATTGCAGAAATGGCATTGAAATTTGAAATCTCATTTTCTCCATTTGTACAAATTGAACATAAATCACTATGAGTGAGGGGAGGTGGCAGGCAGCTTCACTCTTGGCGGGATTGCATTACTAATTAGTGTTGGGCCGAAGAAGTGCACAGCCTGGGAGAAGCTTCCCTGGACCTCTGGCCAAAGGCAAGCTGCTCTGGAAAGCCTGGACACGTGGGGGAGGGGCCCTGCCTCCCAAGTGGGGAGCGAGTGAAGCCAGGGTCAGCCCTGCAAAAGAAGGGAGACAAAGGGCAGAAAGCATTTCAGACCTTCTCGAGCTTATGTAATTTCCTGAACCGGCTGGCAGCTCCCTGCCAATAGGCTCTTAGATTCCAGTGGGGTCAGAATGTAGAGGACGTTGCTATCCCCACTAAGAAGCAAGTGAGATGTCAGCTCCCACCCTTTGCCTTTTCTGTGGCCGTGGGAGCTGGGGCCGGGGCCCCAGAAGATGGAAAAGACCAGCTCACATGAGCACTGCCGTGTCATCTTCCCAAGCCCACCGCCTGCCTACCGACTCCAAGCCCCCCTTCTTTCTCTTTGCCCTGCCCTTTCCTTTCTTCCTCGACTTGGAGCCACTTTTACTGAGTGGCTCTCAAGGCTCTAAGCTGGGTGATAGATATTATTTACAAAGGATATTCAGAGATGTCAAAGGGCCGCTGGTATCGTACCCACTTCAGCTACATTTTCTCAAGTCCCTCCAACGTTACTTACAACACACTCGGCTTCTTGGCTCTGGGGTCATCCTGGGAAAAGGGGTCAAGATGTCTTTCCGCCTCCCCAGGCTGACTTGTCCCATGGCTGTGCGTTTCTGGGTGAGAAAGAGGGCACCTGGGATTTGGTAGAGGGAGAAGGCAGAGAAACAAGCTGTCAGCTCCTCTGGGGGAATTGCTGGGTTTAGGGCTTTGTGACTTGGAAAGATATAGCTTAGGGAAGAGTTGCACAGACAGAGTCCCTGACTCATCTTTGCTCTGGTCACTTACCCTCTCACTTGGAGTAACTGGCGTTCTGCTGGATGATTAATGGAGGATATTCGGTTCATTAAACTTGGTACCCTGAGGGCAGGATGGACTGGTAAAGTGCTTATGTATATATAGCCGAGGCTGCTTTCATAAGGGCCGGTGTGTGCAGATTTGCCAAAAGTGGGACAAGCTAGACTCCATCAAGGTGGGCCTCGGGAATTGCTGTTGACACCAGCCTCACCTGGTGGGTCACCGTTAGAGTGGAGAAAGACGCTTTTCCCTTTCCAGCAAGAGGAGCCCTTTTAAAGTCCATGGTGGGGCCTGTCACTGCTGAGTCCTTCATCCAGGTGCTCTCACAGCCAGCCAGGCTGCCTCACGCTTTTGAGGCACTTCTGGGCTCCTCCACCTGCCACTCTCCCCCCTGCCTGGGAAGAAAAGGGAAGGGACTCCTGGACTTATCAACATCCCGAGAATTTTCCATCCCTTTTCCACATCCTCTGCAGTGGCAGTAGGAGTTAAAAATAGGGGAGGTTAGGGGGAAAACTGGAAACAAGGTTCATTACCTAAGGTTTCTCTCGGCCATTTCAATAGATGAAAGCAAAAAAATAAAGCAGAACCCATCCAAACAGTAAGCAGGTGGTGGCCGCTAATAGAGAAGAAATAAAAACCTTTTAGAAATCAGAGCCAACTACAAAAAACACTAAGAACGTGAAATGAAAGTTCTGAACAATCAGTTCAAAGGAAAGGATGTTTGAAATAAACCCTTAAAAACATTTCAAATACTGAATGAAAAAAAATATATATCTTCTTTAGATATTTGAAGCCAGGATGGCTAATCTAGAGAAAGGACTTTGGGGCATCTATTTAAAAAAATAAAATAGAAAAATAAAAATAAAAAGAACTAAATCAGTTCTTCAAGGCAGTAGGGCTTAGAGGACCAAACCGTAGATCAGGTGCACGTGGACGGGCCAGCTTGCCAGCCCCAGGCCCATCTACCGGGTTGACCTGGGGCTTTTAACCTCCGTGTGCCTCCATTTGCCCAGCTATAAACTGGGGTTACTAATAGACATGCCTGCTCACCCTCCAGGTCCCTGAGGAGGTATAACCAGGTAATGGACCTGATCCTATTGCTGGAGAATGAGTAGCAGCCGTTTTGTGACCTCCACCTTTAGAGCCAACCAGGTATCCTCCCAGAGGCCTTGGGAAAGCTTTCCTTTTTTAGGTGAGCTTCAACGTTCATTCCTTTACTCATTCATTTTACATTATGTACGCCTGCTATGTGTCAGGTTTAATGGCCCATGATGACAAAAATGAGGAAAAGCTTACCGCAGGAACCAGACAAGTTAACAGGTGATCATCAGGCAGTGAAGAAGCATGCATGGGATGTCTTGGGAAGACAGCCTTGGGGAGGCTTCCTGGAGGAGGTGATGACCAAGTTGACTTCTGACAGAAGGGCAGAAGCAGGCTGGGTGTCAAGGCTGGGCAAGGCACGAGGCTGAGGGGGCGGCACATGTGAAGCGTGAGGGGGATGAGTTTTGAGAATGTCAACGAACCTTCTATGGTAGGGATATCAGGTGAGAGGGGCAGAGTGGAGAGTCCAGAGTAGGAAGCAGGAACTTTAGCAAAGGGCGTTTGTGAAAGTTAGAAATTGCATTCAGCTGCCTGGAGGTCAGCACTTCGTTGTTTTGGTAGTTCTTTAGTCATCAACAAACCATTATCATTTTATTTTTCTAAACTACCTTCCGTAGCAGGTGGCTTATTCAAAAGGAAGAAGAGTGGAATCGACATGGCTTAGGCACCAAGCAGGCTCTACCACAGCCTTTCCCAACAGATGGAAGAGCTTGGATGTTAGCTCGGGTGTGGTCTGTGACCATTATCAGGATGCAATTGGCATTCAACTTGCATCCACGCCCTATCAGATATTTGCACCTTACTCATCTGTTTAATGAAAGGGCTAGGAGTCCTTAGGGACAGGCAAACAGAAGCTTTAATAGAAGAGAAAAGGCTAAGAAATTTAGAGACTTGCTTGGGTGAAAATCAAAGCCAAGAATCATAAGACAACACAATTTGCCATGGAATTCCTGGTTTATTCCTATTGTTTGTTCCTTCAGGTTTTACTTTTATTATTATTTTTTAACAAAATGTGATTATTCTCATTTTAACTCATGGTTAAGTCTGAAAGACAACCAGGGATGACCCATCTCTTTTTTCCATTCTGTTCCAGTTGCAAGGTGCCTAACACCCCCTTTCCAAGGTCAGCACGCAGTGTGCTTGCTGATGAACCTATTGTACGTGGTCATGAGCATGTAGGGTTAGTAACTCCTCCTGGACTTGGGTGGTGGCTGATACTGTTGCCCCTCTAGCTGATCATGCTATGGCCCGTGCTGAGTCCAGGGTACAGGGAGCCACTATGATGCCAGTTGGCAGGCTCAGTGGGAAATGTGGAAACCTATAGGGCAAGTATGTGGGTAAATACTGGTCACATATGGGAAGTAGAGGCTGAGCAGCCCTGCTATAAAATAAAGAGAGAGTATCTGAATACTCTCGGGATAGTAGTTTTGTCATTTATTATATAAGATAAATCCATAATGACTTATTTTATTATTTGGTAGCAGCCTTCTATTTTGAAATCAACTCTTTTGCAGCACTGAGCTAAAAAATAGACCCAAAGTGCTGAAAAAAATAACCACTGAATTTCCATTTCTTAAGAAAGTTGATGATGATGAACGTGTAACTTGCAAAGGATGTTTGTCTAACCATCTACTGTAGCAAATGGCCACGTGGAAACCAGAAGACAAAATGTGCTGACGAAGCAGAAGCATCTAGTTTTAAGAATCTGTAGTTATTTTAAGGTTCTTCCATAGATGGTGATTTCACACTTGAATCTGCAGAAGGTACATTTACAGTACCCTCTGCAAAGCCTGATTTTTCATTTTTAACAAATGACTGTTTTTCTATATTTCACTAATTTTTATACTAAGTTTTCATATGCATGAGCAAAACATGATCACGATTAATGTGTTGACACTGAAGTCAGAAGGAAAGCTTTGCAAACAGTTTGAGGGTATCAATGCAATCAGTGTTATCAGATGCTTCCAAATAAAGTTTCTGGAAGTTCATGCTGCTGAAGGGGAAACATCTGACCTTATTGTGAAGAGTATTGTAAAATTCATTTAGGAGGTTTAACCGTAAAGATAAATATATACTTGGTTCTGTAATGATAATGCACATTCAGATTTTGGTGAAGCACTGTTTCATGGTAAAAGCAAAGTTATTACAAAATTAAGACACCTAAGGGACAGATATAGGCTTGGAATTTGTTTTGGTGTTCAGATAATTCATCATATCCTCCCACTAAGCTGCAGTGTTAGATCAATTGAAATAAAAGCTCTCATTTAAATTTACAAATATTTTTGAATACTCTGTTAGAGTAACCAAACCATAAAATTTTGTGATGAAGCTGATGTTAAATACATTAAAAACAAAAACAAACAAACAAACAAAAAAAAACCCACCACTATTATAGAATGCACTCTCTCTCCTGCCCATTATAAATGGGGTTTTAGAGATTCTGCACCTTCGAAGAACTACTTTGTAAATCAACCTATGTGTTTCACAATGGTACTAAACTTCTTTTGCTAATAAATCTGTAAATTTTGGTTATATTTCATTCAACATCAGCTGGAAAACTTTGTAAAAGTATCCAAAGAAGGGAGTATTCAAAAAACTTCATTTTAAAGCTTTTAACCAGTTGCAGCTGTTGAAAACAAAGGTTGCAAACAGGAAGACAATGAAATTCATCCCATCAGTAGAAAAAAAAAACTGAACAAAAATTATACAAGATTTTATTTTAAAAATGTTATTTGTTCTTTAGACTATCTTGACCTGTGGGGAGACTCTTTTGCTGGCATTCCCATTTTTAATTGGATGAAATTATATTTTTGACATAATGGAAGGAAACTGAAACACTTTTGTGGTTTGAAATAATAAGAAAAGACAACTTATTTGAAGAGTTTTGTCCTTCAAAAATGTCTGTCTTAGAAGTCCCTGTCAAAGATAGGGACTTGGGGGTTAAAAAGACAGTCTCTGAGAAAATATTCGTGCTAAAATATTTATACATTTTAATATAAAAAAATAGAACTGAACTTACAAGACACCTCAGTACCTTTGGTGAAAGCATTTTCTCAATTGAAAATATTGTTATAATCCACAGAGGAGACTCAATTGAGGTTGCCAATAGTTTCATTGTTATTAACAATAAAATACAACTTTAGTGCTTTTCTGTATGTAATGCCTCAAAAAATTTAAAGATACAACTTCAAAGAAGATTACATGCAATTTTATGAAACAAAAAATTAAAAAATAAGTCTATGTTAAAAGCATGCAATCTTTAGGAAAATAGTGTAGCATAGTATTAGAATTAGCTATGACTAAAAAATCATATCATTATATCAAGCTCAATTATTCTGCTAATTGTATTGTTTAATATTCAGATAGCAGAGTTAATGAAATAAATTATTTTTGTTTTGCTTTAATGAACATAGGTATATATTATATTTATTTGGTAGAAATAATCACTATAAAAAACAGATTTGAAATAAAACTATTCTATAAATCTACCAAGATAATAAAATCCATGTATTGGTCAACAAATCAATATTTTAAATTACATAATTTTAATTATTCTTAGAATTTCTTTTTACTCTCACAAAATGCCCTGGTTAATGATAAATGATGTGGCCTCCCCAACAATGGGAATAGAAACTGAGGAGATACTCAGCAAGAAGAGAGAGAAAGTAGAGTGAAGGGTTGGGGCTCAGAGGGAAGGACAGGCAGGCTAACCATGGAAGCACAGGGAGAGGGCATGAGGGCCACGTCATCGAGGGAGATGGGAGCCTCCAGGGACTGTGGTATGGCACCCTGCTCAAGAGGGAATCCCTCTTTGGGACCCTTGGTGTACTGCTGGGGGGAGGGGAGAAGCAGAAGTGAATCCCTGAAAATGTCCCAGTAACCTCAAAATATAGGGTCCCTCTGGTGGTATATTATCTGTTACTTAGAGAAGCAGTGCTATCAGTTATTGATTCATCCACTTCTCTCATTCATACATGCGTTAACTCTGTCCACCAAGAATGTTTACTGAGTGCATACTATGTGCCAAGCACTTTGTTGGGCGCTAGTGATGCCCAGAATGGAATAAGACGAAACTCAAGGAGTGTGTAATCTACTTCTGGAGACGGGCAGGGAACCTGGGAGCTGTAAGTCAGAGAAACTAGTGTAGAATGGAGGCTTGTAGAAGGCCCATAGGGGGTCCCAGAAGGAGCATCTGCCTGTCAAGGGGTACATCAGGAAAGCTTTTCAGGTTCTCCAAGAGAATCAAGCCTCCTCTTCCTGCTTCTCCTCAGGGAGCACCGCCTCATCTGGCAGAGCTTTCTATAAAAATGCAGGCCACTGCTCTTTGCTTTTAACATTTTTAATAATAAAAGAAGAGCAATATATAAAGAAGACCCCAAAGAATGATTGCTTTTGCTCCCTGGGTTTCCTTCCTGTCTGGTCTCAGACAGTGTCCTGGAAAGACTTTACGGACCCGGTAGCTGTTTCCTATTCTAGGTTCCTTGTGTGTTGTTTTTGGGCACAGAAACAAATCCAATTCAAGCAAATAATGCTGTCATCAGGAGCTTGTGCAGACATTGGGCGGGGGAGTCTTGGCCAATGGAGTGCTATGTTTGAAATGTCATGAGATCTTCAGAAACATTTGTTTTTATTCAGAAGTGTTCATCTGATGTTTCCCTGACCCATGCAGTTTCCCAAAGGGCTTAAGCTCCCACTTGTTAAAGAAACAAATAGAAAAATCAGTTCAACTTGTGTTTGATTTAGCATTTAAGACAGCTTTTCATGAGATGGTAGAGTTTAGACATTGCAGGTTGGGACAAATTATATTTAGCAGGCGTGCAAGGGAACAGAATCCTATGGCTGATTTAGAGAGGGGGAAAGCAAGGACAAAGGAGAACTTCCTCCCCAAATTCACAGAATAAATCAGTGGGTGCCACTGGAAATGAAACCCTGATTCTACTGTGGACTCATTTAACTTGGGTGGGATGATCTCGAGTAGGCCAGGAGAATCTTGACCATGTCAGGCAAATTTTGCTAACTGCTGTTGCCATTCCCCTATTCAAATGGGTGTGACTCCACACCCAAGTCAGCTAATGTAGGTTACAGTTATCTGATACAGTTCCACTCAAAAGAGCCAAAGAGCACGGCTAACCCACAATAATGCCCCTGTATTAGTCAGGGTCCTGGTAGGAAAAAGATGGCACACTCACTGGGTTAATTTAATGAAGAGAGTTGAATAATGGGACGAACTACAGAGGTGAAGGGTAAAGGGAAGAGAGAAAGGGTGATAAGGAAGCTCAGAGGCTTGAAGTGGCAAGAGGAGGAATGGTACTCTTGGACTCTTGTGAGACCTGTGGCTGCAGGAGAGGGGTGGTTGGCCAGGAGCTGTGGCTAAGCTAGACAGATGCAGCTACTGCCAAAACCATGGTGAGGCAGGGAGGGAGCTGAGGTAATCAATTCCCTGACCTCTGACCTCCTTCTGGTGCTATTTACTGGGAGGTAAAGGACAAGGGCATCTGGGTGATACAATCTGTACAGGTCAATCTCCTGGGACACAGAGCAGGGTGGAGAAGGACAGAAGGTGGAGGGTGTATCTAGAGGGGCATATAGAAGAGCCAACACACCCCTTATTTTTGGAACACCCTCCCAAGTCAGGCACTTAAGATCTGTCTAAAACCTAATATTCTGTTCCTCCTATGCATGACTGAATTGGAAAATACAACTTTTCAGGGTGGTGGAGCTTTTTGCAGCAAACTAGAAGTTTTGTGATTCCAGTAAAATCCACAGTGTGAACAACAGCCTACAAAGATTGAGGTCCCTGTTTCTCCCAAGTCTGCTAGATATGACTCTGTACTGTACCACCATAGAGAAGATAATCCAAGAGGTGTTCCTTTGAATCCTTAGATTTGCCATTTTAATAGAATTTTAAAACAGAACTTTGAACTAAGAGTTAGGAAACCAGTTGGCTGTGGACCTTTGATAAACCTTCTCTATGGGTATATTTTCTCATCTATAAAATGAGGAAATTGAGTTGGATGGTGGTTTAAACTCCTTTTAGCTCCAAAGTTCAGTAAATCAAAACTAAAAGACTTTTAGGAGGAATAATTGTGCTTATGTAGATAAAGGTCTGAACCGCCCTCAGATATGAGCTCATGGAGTAGCAAGAACTAGTTTTGGAATGCTCTGGGGCACTGGACTACTTGGATATCACATTGTCAGAATCAGCAGGTAGGTAGGTAGGTGGTTTATCACCACGGAATGTCCCCAGAGCCCAGGCCTTGTTCGCTAGCCAAATGTGTAAAATGTGCTACACCCCATGAAAGGAATTAAACTCACAACTTCTGTGTTAATGATACTTTCACATTTAATACTCATGTGTGAGGATAGGCAGATCCTCTCACATGTCTTAGCATGCTCCCAGGGTAAAACTAACCTTAAATATTTAGGCAACTTTTTTTTTGTTTTGTTTTCTTATTCTTTTTTCCCTTTTTGATTTTTTTAACTTCCTTATTTATTTTTCTTTTCTTTTTTTTAATTTTTTTTTTTCAGTCAACTTCTTAACTGTCCCATTCTCCACCCAGGGGAACAGACAAATTTGAGTCTCCCTTTTATGAGTTCCTAACAAGGGGGATCAGTAGTAAAATGTGTGTCCTATGATTCCATCTAATCTAGTCCCCAAAGCTATCAGAACCCATAAAGGGGCCACCAGGGCCCTCCTTTTACCAGCATGGCCCAATTCAGTTGGACCTGCATGAAGGGTAGACATGGAGATGAATGAGGTTTAGGAAGATAGAACCATTCACAAAATCAGGTCTCTCTCGTCCACTTATAACAGACATAGGGCATGAATAACCTACTTTGGCCCATCTCTTTACTTGTGATTCAGACATGAATATAGCACAATAGTGAAAATCAGCACTCAGAAAGATAAACCTGTACTCCACTTGATATTTTGTAAAAACAGTACCAAAAGCAGCTGCCAGTTACACATTCTAAGAGTAATCAAGCTTCCTACATGGCACCATTAATTGCTGGCTATGATAACATATCTTGTTATCATTTTTTCTTTAATGCATTCCTTAATAAATGTCACCAGATTTTAAGTGATATATTACTTCCTCTAAACAGAAATATTTAAGAAAACTACAAAAAGATATATATAGAAAGAAATGAAGAATTCATGTCCCAAACCAGACCTGAATGCCATCCTTAGAAATCACAAACCAAATGATTGTGTCTTATTCTCTTGAGTGATGTGCTCACACGAGCTTCTTTGGCTTCCGAGATAATGTAGCTTTGAGGACACAAGTGGAAGCTACAAGTATATGTTCATCCAAAAAGGGAGACAAATGACTTTGAATTCCAGGAAATTATTGGATCCCATAGGAAGCATGTAGCCACAATGAGAAATAGATAAACAATCTCAGTTTGTCAACATCCCATGTAGGGAATTAAACTCACAACTTCCATGTTAATGATACTTTCACATTTAATTTCCCGTGCACCACACTGAAAATGTATCCGTTGAAAGTGGAATTTCACTCCATAGAGCTGTCTTATTAAGTGAATGCTTGTGAGGTTGTACCTGTCACAAGTTTCTGTAAGCTCATTTAGAACTATAATTTGGGAGTAGAGGTGCAGAGGGGATTGTGCCATGTAGCACTATCACTGCTTCCCCAGTGTCATTATTGCTTTTAGTACTTGGCTACTCATTAGCACTCAGCATTAATTATTAATATTAATAAGAGCTGTGTTAAGCACCAACCGTGTGCTCTCTGTCATGCTCAACATGGGCTTTTCTAGATTGTCAACTTAGTGGATGTCACACTAAACATGAAGACAGATGCAGACCAACCAGCAAGGAGCAAGCCTAGACACAGGTGAGGGAGGTTTCAATTAAAGGTAGAGACTTACTCTGGTCTCAAGACAGCCTTGCATAAGGAGACAATGCATTAGAGCCCCATGAAAATAGGGAAAGAGCATATTTTTCTACAGGAAAATTCATGAGTCATCTGGAAACTTGCTACTCAAAGTGTGCTCCAAAGGCCAGCAGCATCAGCATCACCTGGGAGCTTATGAAAATGCAGAATCTCAGGCCCCATTCTAGACTTCCTGATCAAGAATCTGCATTTTCACAATATCCCAAGGCATAGGCACATTAAAATTTAAAAGCTGCTGTTCTAAAGCAATGATTCACCAGCTTTGCTGCATATTAGAATCATGTTGGGAACCCTGAAAAATCCCAACACCTAGGCTTCACACCAGACCAACAAAGTCAGAATCGCCGAGGGTGGAATGAGGAATCAGTATTTTTTCAAAAATCCCAGGTGATTTTAATGGGCAGTTTGAGAACCTCTGATCAAGATTATGTGAAGCAGGGGGCGGATGTGGCTCAAATGGTTGGGCATCCGTCTGCCATATGGAGGGACCTGGGTTCGATCCCCCGGGACGTCCTGAAGGCGCATGGGCTGCCAGGTTCTGTGTGCTGCTGAGCCGTTGGGCCCCGAGAGCCACGCAGCAGGATGATGACGTAACAGGGGAGAGACAAGACGAGATGCTCTGAAAGCTCCAGAAGCCAGGAGCTGAGGTGGCGCAGGCGGCAGAATACCTCTCTCCTACATCGGAGGTCTCCAGGATCGAATCCTGGTGAAGACTGGAGGAGGAGGATGAGAAGAGATGGCAGGAAACAGACACAGAGAGTTGCCCAGCGAATGGACACAAAAACAGCAAATTGGGAAGGAGGGGTTTAAAATGGATAAAGTAAATAAATAAATCTTTAAAAAAAAAAAAAAAGATTATGTGAAGCAAGGATTAACTTCAAATCCTTTGGGAACTCATGCTATTCTAACCCTCAAACAGATCTGAAACCACGACATGGATATGGTAGATGTACACCAAGCTGGACACCTCCTTTTGACAATACCCCCACCTCTGTCCTCCTCCTAGAGGCCCCAACCCCTCAGGATCCTTGGCTGGCTTGTCTTGACTCAGTGGTCTCCTTCTGCCCTACTGCAGTCCACTCAGGTCTTTTGTTGTTGCATGCTGTCACCTCCAGGTGAGATCATCTGTTTAGGACTCCTCTGCTCCCAGGCAGCCTCTGTGCTTTTCAAGGCGTTAGATATCTGACGGAGGTAGTGGAGCTGGGTAGTGGGAAAGACTGTGGAGCCTTGCTTTGTATCCTCATGTTCTTTAATAGTGTCCATGTAACTCTTGCAAATTTAGGGAAGACTCTACTTCTTAATGCTAATATGATGTTAACACCTACCTTATACCTTTGCTTATTAAATTCTAAAGCACTCATCACATAGCTTCCTTTTTTTTTTTTTTTTTAAGATTTATTTATTTACTTTATCCATTTTAAGCCCCCCCTTCCCCATTTGCTGTTTTGTGTCCATTTGCTGGGCAATTCTCTGTATCTGTTTCCTGCCATCTCTTCTCATCTTTCTCCTCCAGTCTTCACCAGGATTCGATCCTGGAGACCTCCGATATAGGAGAGAGGTGTTCTGCCACCTGCACCACCTTGGTTCCTGGTTTTCAGAGCTTTCGGAGCATCTCGTCTTGTCTCTCCCCTGTTACGTCATCATCTTGCTGGGTGGCTCCTGGGGCCTGGCGGCTCACCGGCACAGAGAGCCTGGCAGCCCATGCGCCTTCTCTCTATATATTTTTTATTTTACCGGGAGGTCCTGGTGATCGAACCCAGGTCCCTCCATATGGCAGATGGATGCCCAACCATTTGGGCCACATCCGCCCCCCATCACATAGCTTCTTATTTCCTTCATCTCCTCCTTATGTGATCAGGCCAGAAGGGAGGCCACTGTCCAGGAGGTCAGTTGATAAGATCAGAGCAGCTCCTATGGGAAGGCAGAGTAAGTAGAAAACTGGATTTGTGGTCGGAACATTCTGAAGAGACATTTCTCCCCACCTTTGAGGGAGATTTCTAATCATCTTCCAAAATCCTTTCTCCTCCCTTTCATAGTAATGTACTTCTGCTGGGCGTACTGCTGCCAAGAGAGAATAAGCATATATGTCAATTTCCAGGAACCTTTTTTTTTTTAACAAATCAATTTTATTGATACATATTAATAAAGCATAAACCCATCCAAAGTGTAACAATCAGTGGTATTTGGCATAAACACATAGTTGTGCATTTATCACTTCAATCATTATTAGAGCATTTTTATTTTTTCAATAATAATAATAATAAACAAAAAACAGACAAACAAAACAAACCTCATTATCTCTCAACCTCTCTGTGCTTCCCCTGCCATACATAACTGCTGTTCTGTTTCCATCTTTCTAGTTTATTTGTATTTATATTTTGTAAAAAGTCATATATATGCAATATTACCCATATTCTTATTTCACATGAGGTTCCCTATGTTATACAGTCCCATGTTACATTTTTTAGCTGTCCTTCTAGTAATAAACATATCCTTAGACTTTCCCTTTCAACCATATATATAAGGTTATTATCATACACACATAATAGCTCTGCTAGTTACAAACACTATGATGTGCTTTCACAATTTCTATTTACTTCCAAAGATTTACAAACAACCTTTTTACCAATCCTGTACAGATTAACCCTCAGCTTTCCATTCTCTACCCTCATTGTATTTTGTGGTAACCTATATTCTAATTATTAACTCCATGAGCTTACACAATATATTTTGTTCATAGTAATGTAATAATACAGTATTTGTCCTTCTGTGTCTGGCTTGCTTCTCTCAAAATAATGTCCTCCAGGTTCATCCATATTGTCATATGCTTCACAACTTCATTTCTTCTTACAGATTAATAATATTCTATCATGTGTATACACTACAATTTGTTTATCCAGTCAACGGTTGATGGACACCTGGGTTGTTTCCAACTTTTGGCAATTGTGAATAATGCTGCTATGAACATCGGTGTGCAGATGTCTGTTCATGTCAATGCTCTTGGTTCTTCTGGGTATATATCTAGTAGTATTGCCAGGTCACGTGGCAAGTCTGTATTCTACTTCCTTTGGAACTGCCAAAGAGTCCTCACAGTGCCTGTACCATTCTACATTCCCATCAACAGTGAATAAGCATTCCTATCTCTCCACTGCACTCGTAGTTTTCTGACTTTTTAATGGTAGCCACCATTCTAATAGTTGTGAAATGATATCTCATTGTATTTTTGATTGGCATTTCCCTAATTGCTAGTGATGTTGAACATTTTTTCATGTGGCTTTTTCCCCATTTGTATTTCTTCTTTGGACAAATGTCTATTCAAGTCTTTTGCCCATATTTTAATCGGGTTGTTTGTCTTTTTATTGTTGAATTGTGTATCTCTTTATATTAAACCCTTATCGGATATGTGATTTCCAAATATTTTCTCTCATTGAATCAGCTGCCTTTTTACCCTTTTGACAAAGCCCTTTGAAGTGCAACAGTGTTTAGTTTTGAGGAGGTCCCATTTATCTGTTTTTCCTTTTGTTGCTCACGCTTTGGGTGTAAAGTTTAAGAAGCTACTACCTACCACAAGA
Organism: Tolypeutes matacus; assembly: GCA_026826555.1. Taxonomy (NCBI): domain Eukaryota; kingdom Metazoa; phylum Chordata; class Mammalia; order Cingulata; family Chlamyphoridae; genus Tolypeutes; species Tolypeutes matacus. Next base: position 3,454,537 of record JAKSZT010054017.1, on the reverse strand, counting down.
TCTTGAAGATGTTTTCCTACATTTTCTAGGAGTTTTATGACTATCCCTTTTATATTTAGGTCCTTGATCTATTCTGCATTAATTTTTGTATAAGGTGTGATATAGGGGTCCTCTTTCTTTCTTTGGATATGGATATCCAGTTCTCTCAGCATCGTTTGTTGATTAGACTGTTCTGGCTTATGATCTCTCTTATTTCTGTGGGGTCAGTGATAATGTCCCCCCTCTCATTTCTGATTTTATTTATTTGCATCTTTTCTCTTATTTTCTTTGTCAGTCTAGCTAAGGGTTTGTCAATTTTGTTGATCTTCTCAAAGAACCAACTTTTGGTTTTGTCGATTCTCTCTACTGTTTTTTTGTTCTCTATTTTATTTATTTATGCTCTGATCTTTACTAGTTCTCTCCTTTGGCTTGGTTTGGGATTAGTTTGCTGTTCTTTTTCTAGTTAAAATTTCCCAGCTTAGGTTTCCAAGTGTGCAGTTAGATCTTCAATTTTCACTTTCTTCTTCTTCTTCTTCTTCTTATTATTATTATTTTTTTTTTTTTTTTTTACCTGGAGGTCCCTCCATATAGGAGAACCAAGTCCCTCCATATGGGAAACAGACGCCCAACCATTTGAGCCACATCCACCCCCTCTTCTTTTTTATAAGCATTGAGGGCTTTAAATTTCCCTCTCATCACTGCCTTTGCAGTGTCCCATAGGTTTTAGGTTGTGTTCTCATTTTCCTTCATTTCAAGATATTTACTGAATTCTCTTGAAATTTGTTCTTTGATCCACTGATTATTTAAGAGTGTATTGTTTAATCACCATATACTTATGAATTTTCCCTTTTTCCACCCATTATTAATTTCCAGCTTCATTCCGTTATGATCAGAGAAAGTGTTTTGTATAACTTCAATCTTTTTAAATTTATTGAGACCTGTCTTGTGACCCAACATATGGTTTATCCTGGGGAAGGATCCATGAGCGTATGAAAGGAATGTATATCCTGCTATTTTGAGGTGTAATGCTTTATAAATGTCTGTTTATTAATCATATTATTCAAGCTTTTTGTTTATTTATTCTCTGTCCAGATGTTCTATCCAATGCTGAGAGTGGTATATTGAAGTCTCAAACTCTTATTGTAGAGACATCTGTTTCTCCCTTCAGTTTTGCCAGTGCATCTCATGCATCTTGGGGCACCCAGGTTAGGTGCATAAATATTTATTATAGTTATTTCTTCTTGGTGAATTGCCCCTTTTATTAATTTATAATGACCTTCTTCATCCCTTATAACAGCTTTGCATTTAAAATTTATTTTGTCCAATGTGAGTAACACCACTCCAGCTCTTTTTTGGTTACTATTTGTGTGGAGTATCTTTTTCCAACCTTTCACTTTCAACCTGGTTTTGTCCTTCTGTCTAAAATGAGTCTCTTGTAGGCAGCATACAGATGGCTCATATTTTTTTTATCCATTCTATCAGTCTATGTCTTTTGATTGGGGAGTTCAAGCCATTACCATTCAATATTATTACTGTGCAGGCATTACTTACTTTGTCCATTTTATCCTTTGGCTTTCCATTGTCATATCTTAATATTGTCTGTCTTTTTACCCTTTAAATTTCCCTTCCTATTAATCTTCATTTCTACACTCTTCTCCAAGTCTCTCACCCTTCTTTTTTCCTTTCAGGCTGCATCATTCCTTTAGTATCTCTTGTAATTCTGGTCTTTTGGTAACATACTTTCTCAGTTTTTGCATGTGAAGACTTTAAATTCACCTCATGTTTGAATGACAGTTTTGCCAGATACAGAATTCTTGGCTGGCAGTTTTTCTCTTTCAGTACTTTAAATACATCATACCACTTTCTTTTTGCTTCTGTGGCTTCTGATGAGAAGTCTGCACTTAATCTTATTGCGCTTCCCTTGTATGTGATGCTTTGCTTTTCTGTTGCTACTTTCAGAATCCTCTCTTTATCCCTGATATTTGTCATTCTGAATAGTAGGTGTCTTGGAGCAGGTCTATTCAGATTTATTCTGTTTAGGGTGCATTGTCCTTCATGGATATTGATATTTTGTCTTTCATAAGAGTTAGGAAGTTTTTGGTCATTATTTCCTCAACTATTCTTTTTGCCCCTTTTTCATTCTCTTCTCCTTCTGGGAGACCGATAATGCATATGTCTGTGTATTTTGGTTTGCCATTCAATTCCCGGAGACCCTGTTCCATTTTTTCCATTCTTTTCTTTTTCTGTTCTCCTGTCTTCTGTAGCTCAGATGTTCTGTCCTCAAAATCACTAATTCTGTCTTCTAGCAATTCAAATATACTGTTATGTGCCTCTAATGTATTTTTATTTATTTATTTATTTTTTATTGTGGGTAAAAATCAAAATTTTCACAATACATACCACTATTTGTAAAATGATATATAAATATATATGCATATATGTGCATTTGCTTACAAAAATGTTATATATATATATATATATATATCTATATCTATATATATATATATATATATTTTTTTTTTTTTAAGAGGTGCTTAGATTACCAAAAATATTACACAGAACCCCCTGGGATTCCCATGTTGCCCACCTCCCACATCTCCCACCACATCCCACACAAACATCTCCCACAAGTGTGGCCCACCACCCTCAATGGATTTACACATCCTGGGGCCTTGCCACCAACCATAGACCACAGTTCACATCATAGACCACACTCTCTCCCACACAGTTCTGAGTGGTGTGTGCTGATTTAAAATGGCCTACATCCGTTGCCACAACGGTACTCAGGACAACCTCCAAATCCCAAAGAAGCCCCTGTATTTCAACTACTCGTCCCTTCCCTGCCCCAAAAGTGTCAAGTGGCCACTGGCTCCACTTCATTGTTATAATTTCTTCCATTGCTAGAATCACCATATGTGTACAACAGAATACCATCAAGTCCACTCTAACCCATAGTTCTTCCCCCAATCCTGAGGGGACTGGGAGGGCATGGCCTTCATTCCCACAAGCTCTATAACTTTTCCTTCCAGGTTTTCAAATAGTTCTTTATGCTCACCCAGTATTTTCTTAATATCCTTTATCTCTTTAGTCATATTTCCTTCAATTCTTTGAATTGATTTAGTAGATGTATATGAGTATCATTGATTAGTTGTTTTAAGTCTTGCATCTCTTCAGGATATTTGGTTTGTTCCTTTGGCTGGGCCATCTTTTCTTGTTTCCTGGTGTGGCTTGTAATTTTTGTCTGATGTCTAGGCATCTGAACATGTTGGTGAATTTATTCTGATTGTCAATTTCTATTTCTTGCCTAGTTTTTTTTTTTTTTTTTTTTTTTAACAGATCTTCTTTGAATTTTGGTTCAACTTATTCTAAATCTCTAAAATTTCCCAGCTTAGGTTTTCAAAATTGGGCCAGGGACTCAGTAATGGGGTGTAGATTTTCTCCCAGGGGTGGTGCTAAAGAGAGACCTAAAAACAGTTTTTCCCTTTGCAATTTTGGGGCTGGCCAGCAGATGGTTCTGATCATGGAAACTTTCCACAGAGATGTTTCTTTCAACCTCTGCTTTCCACTGTTTCTGATCTGGCTAGAGCTGAGATTCAAAGTGGGCTCTCCTGGCCAAATTCACTGAAGAGAAGCCCTTTGATGAACGCTCCCTCTTCCCTTCTAACAGATGATAGGGAGGTAGACATCTGTTCCCCTCTCAGTCAGCTGCAGTGAGCCAGAGGTTTTATCCAGGCTTAAGGTCTTGAGGGTGGGGGGTGGGAGCCCTTTCTGGCTGTGGTGGGGGTTTAGTAACTCACATTTGTTGTTACAGGTTTTTCTTCTCTGTCCCTCACCCTCCTGGGAGTTGCATGTACTGTCCTGGTCTGCTGACCCCCAAGACCGATCCCTCAGATAGCTTTTGGCACTGTTGTTTTTGTGTGAGAGTTGAGCCCTGCATGCCTCCTCTGATGCCTTCTTCCCAGAATCTTCTCCAGGAACCTGTCTTAAGAGGTTGTTCATGCATGATGTTTTCTCCCAATATCCTTGTTGCTTCACTGATCCTGCTACTTGGAACATAGGCACAGCCATCTCATGCCACATAGATGGGGGCCATCCCTTAGGCATGCTGGAACAGTGAGTTATAAAGGACCATGGTTCTTGAGATGTCTCAGGTACAGAGTCATGGGCCACTTCCACTTGGACTTTGTTTTTTGAGAGCAAAATGAATTTCCATCTTGTTCAAGCCACCATTGTTTAGGCCTGCCTGACACTTGCAGCCAAACCTAATCCCATTCCATGCACCACCTAAAGCTTCACCTCCACTGGCCAAAATTCTACTTCTCACAATTTATTTCTCTGTATATTAAAGTTTTGTGTCCTTCAATAGGAAAGATCTGATAAAATACAGATTCTGTAGATTGAGCTAACAGCAAATTTTTATAAGAAACATTCTTAGCAGTTTGTCCAGCCTGAGGAAGGCAGGCAGACAGCACTGAGGGGCTGAAAGGCAAGAGGAGAGAGTGGAAGAAAATCTATCCCTTCACTATTCTGCCAACTGCTCTTTTGGGACAACTTGTCTTAGAGCCACAGGGACATGATTGATTATCTTGGATGCTTCTTCCTAATATTTTTCCAACTTTTTATTATGAAAAATTTCAAATGTATATAAGAGTGGGAAAAAGTTACAGTGAACACCTGTATACCTACCACTACATTCAACCATAAACATTGGAATACACTTGCTTTATCAAAGATCTGTGTATCTGTTCATCCTTTTGCCCATCCATCAAGCCATCTTTTTTAAAAAGGTATTTCAAAGAAAGTCGTGTACATTGTTATGCTTCCCCGTAAATACTTCCTTCCTATCTAAATTTTGTTCATTTTTACAGCTTCCTTTCTCTTTCTGTTCAAGCCCATTTCTTTATCAAGGGAGAAAAACAGAAGCTCCAGGGCCAACAACTGTGACCTAGAGACCCACATAGGGGTTTCTCTTGTCTCTTCTATTGGATATTTAATGAAGTAACAACCAAAGGAGAAAGAGATGCCATCTTTTAAAAGATATCTTGCCTCCGCTCTCTCTGCTCTAAAAGTTGCTCTGAGGATGTTCTCCAGAGCTCCTTGGTCCCATAGGTCTCCCCTCATTGTTGGACTCCCATGAATGCCATTTACTCCAATGGCTTCTTGGGGTACAAAGACTACCCACTTTTAGCCAGAACCTTTCTAACAGAAGACACCTTCTCCATCCTTCTCTCCAATGGCATAACTCTGCCATAAAGATCTGTACTGAAGGCTTCCTTCCTTTGTTCCATCCTCAGGGCATCTGATCAGGCACTTCTGCACCTATCAAATTCTACTCACATCATCCTAGAAAACCAATTCCCCTCCCATTGGTGCAAAGCTCATGTTTCACCTGGTGCATCCTATCTTAGTTCCCCCTCTGGTTGTACCTCATGCTATTTTAAAGCCTTGGCCTCCTGAGCCTCCTCTGGAAACCCCAGATAATCAGTTCTCCTAGAGCTGAAGAGGGAATGAGGTGACTACTCAGGATGAGGTCCCTGAACTTTCTAGTAACAAGACAGTACCAGTAAGGGGTTAGTTTGATAAAAAAAAAAAAAACTGCCACTGATTGAAAACTTACTGTATGTCAGGTATCATCTAAGCACTTTGCACATATTAACTCATTTTATCCCCCCAACAATCCTTTGAGATGCGTACTTTTATTTATCTTCATTTTACACATGAGGAAACTGAAGTACAGAGAAGTTAAGTAACTGGTCCAAGCCAGTCTTCTGGATATACTTTTTGTATCAGAGATACTCAGGTTGGAAAGAACGATCTTTGTGGGGAATTTGGGCCTTGTGCTTTGTAGAGCTGTAATTGTTATGTTTATATTTGCATGTTGCTGGGGTTGTTTTGTTTGTTGGTTTATTTCTCAAGTCAATGGTTTACAAACAGGGACTTTCAGAACCCAAGGGTCCACAGACCTCCTTTTGTTTTACTGCACTTTTATTTAAAGGGCTCCATGCCTCCTTCAACTTTGGGAAACACTGGCTTAGAGTCCAGGGGATGAGGCAGCCTGGAGTTGGTCCCTCCCATTGTCTCCTCTCCTTATCACCATGCCCTCTAGTCCACAATTCAGGCCATTAGACAGCTCTGTCTTTGAAACTTTGTTTCATTGTCCATTTGGAGTAATTTTCTCCTATCTCACCTGCACTTTGGGCTACAAATGGAGGCAGAAAAGGAGAGAAGGATTTAGGAAAGGGGAGAGAAGGAAGAGGTTATATTCAGGTTAGGGGGAAAGGCACAAGCAAAGACCCAGAGGAGAGAATTTCTGACACATTCTGGGACAGTGGCAAGACTTGTCAGCTGGGGCGACAAGATTGTGCAGGGTAGTGGCAGCAGTAAGATAGGAGGGCAGTTTATCTGTAGAGGCCCTGAATGCCCAGCTAGGGCATCTGGGCTGTAGGCAATGGGCTGCCAAAGAAACAATAGCTACAGAAGCAACAGACACAGAGGACCCCACTGGAGTTCCAGTCTCCCAATGAATCCTCAGTGCCTGGAGGACACGGGATGGGAGGAAGTGTGGAGAAGGGTGGAATCCAAGCCCATCTTGATGTGGGAGAACAGACCCTCTGGTTCTGTCCTTCAGTTACAGGAGGGAAAACATGAGAGCTGAAGACTTAGTTCAGCCTTTAGACCCTAAATATAGTTTTAGCCATTCTTCTTCTGAAAGCAAATGGTTTAATTTTGCTTCTTGAGCTGGCCTGTGCTTCAATGCAGCATAAGCTAGAAATAGGGAAAATAACAACTCAGAGAACTGAAATCATAGAAATGTGGTGCAAGCACTGGACACTAGCAGCCAAGAGCATCCAAGCTGGGCTGCCCTGGTCCCTCTGATCTAATGACCAGGCTGACCCTTCTCTGGCACATTCATGTCTAGCCCTCACTGCCCTGTGAAGGTGAGGCCTTCCTCCAAGGAACATGAATAAAATCAACAGAACAGTGGCCTTCAGTGATTGGGGGTATACCAGGAAAATGAGGTGTTCCATTTGGACAAAGGACAGATAAGGAGAGAAGGTCTGAGAGGCAGGTCGGGGCCTAAGTGGGTCCCCAAGCCCCTTGGCGTGACTGAGCTCCGGCACAGCTGTGACATTAGCAGCCGGTGTTTGAGGCATAATAATAATTCTTCAGATCAAAGCAGCTCCGTCTTTAGACAATTATAGTAAAATTGAAGCTCTCCTCTAAAAGAAACACATGCTCTTGGTGTGTTTTCCCCTCTCCCCCCTCCTTATTTTATTCTTTATGAACAAATTGGTTTTCAGGGCTATAGAAAGAACCGATTGGAAGCTTAAATTCTCACTGTCTGCCCAGGGGTGGATTCACAGAGTTGGACATGTAACATCTGAAAGCTGACTTTTTTTTTTTTTTTTTTTTTAAATTGATATCCAAGAATAAAAGAGAGACTGGTAGGAGAAGCTGATCAGGAATGAATAAAGTCTCCTTTTAAGCTGAAATAACTCCCTCCCCCCATTTTCCCTCCAGAAAAGCCAGACTATAATTGCTTGCAATCACTCGGCACAAATTGTCTGCTCGTATTTGCTTTTTAATTTTGTATAATCTGGTCCATTTCATTCTCTCTGTCTTTGAGCTTTACCTCTCTCTCTTTCTCTCTCTTTTCCTCTTACTCATTCTCTCTCTCTTTAATTCTTCAGGGCTGTTAAAAAAATTAGCAATGATTTCCAGTGATATTTGATGGCTTTTACTAAGCAAAGGTACTCAGGGAAAAATATTTTATTTATTTGTTTGTTTGTTTGTTTGTTGGGACTGAATGGAATGGATCTGGGCTGTATCTTTGTCAATGTTCACTTCTGTGTTCAAAGCATTATTTATTTTAACACAATAATACTATTTCTTAAGATACGATAGACATTTTAATAAACAAGTGGACTGGCCCCAAAGTGAACAAAGAAGGAGCTGAAACAAGAGAGATGACCTGCCAGAATAACTGTGGACTGTTCACTTTAGGTTTCTGAGCAGGTTTGTGTTTGCTGGCACTGACACGTCTCACTATAATGGAAGCTCGTGATGACAACCATACTGCTGCCGCCCCAACCAGTATTATCCTTGTTTTTATGCCTGTGCTGTATTTATGTGGGAGCCGATGAATCTGGAAGGAGATGCATCAGTTGGTCTTGCTTACTTTCCAATAGTCTAAAAGGTGAGAGGGAAGTGAGAGGGATTTGGAAGGGGAAAAATTCCAAAGGAAAAATCCTCAATGTACAAAAAGGAAGAGAAAAGGGGGGAAAAGGGGAATATCAGGTGTGTGTAAAGAAAAAGCAAATAAAATGAAAAGCACAAGTTATACTAGAAGCAAAGCCATGGGCTCTACCCAGACTCCAGTCTATGCTTCCTGTCAGCACCCTGTTTCCTCATCTTCCAACAGAGAAAGTAGATGTCAAGAGAAAGAACTTTAGCTCAGCAGCCTAGCTAAAAGCTTGATCCTTACCGTGTGTTTTTCTCATGGCTTACTTAATTTCTCTGCAATTCAGTTTCCTTTTCTGTAAAATTGAGGTGAGATATTACCTTCCTTGTGGGATTGTTTACATGAAATAATAAATGAAAAGTGCTTGGTAGGTGTTTGGCCTGTTTTAAGTGCTCAGGAAATGTTAACTGTATCATAATCGTCATCGTCACCATCCCAGTTTAATAGCAAATAATTTCAGGTATTAGTCAGCATTCAATCAGAGAAGTAGACAGTATGAATATTGTGTCCTAAGGGATTTATTATGGACATTCGACATTGCACAAACTTGGGAGAATTTAGGGAAATAAGATTTGGAAGAGGAGTGGGAACAGAAAAGTACTGGGTCCAGACGGTTTCCCTGGAAAATTCTACCAAACTTTTAAAGAAGAGTTGATAACAAGTTTACATAATTTAATCCAGAAGAGATAAAAGGACAGAACATTTCCTAATTCATTTTATGGAGCTAGTATTATCCTGATACCAAAATCAGTCAAAGACAGTCCAAAAAAGGAAAATTACAGACCAATATCCCTGGTGAATATAGATGCAAAACTCCTTAACAAAATATTAGCAAACGGAAATCAGCAGTATATGAAAAGACCAAGTGGAGTTTATTCTAGGGATATAAGGCTGGTTCAATATTAAATTATATACTAATATAGTCTACCATATTAACAGGGTGAAGAGGAAAAATCACATAATCATATCAATCAATGCAGAAAAAGTATTTGATCAAATTCAAACCCATTCATGAATAAAACACTCCTGAAAGTTTTAATAGAGAGGAACTTCCTCAAATTGATACAGAGCATCTACAAAAAAACCTACAATTAACATTATACTTAATGCTAAAAGACATTGTTTTTCCTAAGATGAGGAACAAGGCAAGGATGTCCACTCTCACCACTCTCATTCAATGTAATGCTGGAAGTACTAGTCAGTGCAATAAGGCAAGCAAAGGGAATAAAAGGCACACAAATTGGAAAGAGAGAAATGTAATTATTCTTATTTGCAGAATACATAATTGTATATGCAGAAAATCCCACAGACTCTAAGATAAAGAACAAAAACAAGCAAAAGAATCCTAGAACAAACAAGTGAGTTCAGCAAGGTTGCAGTACACAAGATAAGCATGCAAAAATCAATTGTTCATTGCTAGATACATCTAAATTTAAAATGCAATACTATTTACAATTGCTCTAAAGAAAATGAAGTACTTAGGTATTAATTTAACAAACTATGTCCAAGATTTATATGCTGAAAACTACAAAATGCTGATGAAAGAAATCAAAGAAGACCTAAATAAGTGGAAAGACATACCAGGTTCATGGATTGGAAGACTCAACCTAGTAAAGTTGTCAATTGTCCTCAAATTGTTATTCAAGTTTAACACTATTCCCACCAAAATCCAAGTAAGATTATTTGTAGAGTTCTCTTTGAAAGGACCCAAAACTGGAAATAACCCAGATGTTTTTTAATGGGTGAATGGCTAAACAAACTATGTGCATCCACACCATGGAATAAAAAAAGGTCAAATTATTATTAACATTTAACAACCTAGATGGAGCTCCAGAGAATTATGCTGAGTAAAAAAAGCCAGTCAAAAAGTTCTATACTGTGGGATTCCACTTATAAAACATCCTTGAAATGACAAAATTATAGAAATTGAAACCAGATTAATGGTTGTCGAGACTTAAGGAGAGGGTGGTGATGGGACAGAAGAGGATGTGGCTATAAAAGGGCACCACGAAGGATCCTTATGGGGATGGGATGTTCTGTATCTTAACTGGGTCAATGTTGACATCCTTGTTAGGATACTGTACTATAGCTTTGCCAGATGTTGCTATTAGAGGGAACTTGGTAAAGGGTACATGGGATCTCTCTGTATTATTTTTTTAATTGCAAATCTATAATTTTCTCAAAATAAAAGTGTAATTAAAAGAAAAAAGACCAAGAGCTCAATACATCCTGTGACTCTACAAACTCTTCCACATTTAAAATCAAGTAACATTTTTTATTTTCTCAGGGTTATTGTGTGTGTGTGTAGGAAATTAAATTACTAAGAATATCCCAAATATGTATCTACATCTTTCCCTACCTTAGTTATACCATCAACAGGGTAAATAGGTGTGGTAGAAAGAGGGGGAAATGCTTCAAAAGCAGATGGATGAGTTTGTTTCATTAGCTCTTGTAATTAGGCAAACGAGCATCTCAGGCAAGTCAGTTAGAACACGATTGCCTGGGATATTTATTCTCCCTGCCATTTTAGGCAGGATCCAATTTTTACTAATATGAATTTTTATTGACATGTTTCAATCATGATGGTTCCCTAATTATTTAAAGCAAGGAAAAGAGAGAGTTTACAGAGCAGACGATTGGAAGTCATTGTAAGTGTTTTTACCAAGTGGTAAAAAATATATAACATAAATGCATAAGAACATAAGATAAAAGTTAGGAGTGAGGCATGGGGAGAGGTGACCTGGAGAAAGCAGAGGGAGGTAAGAGGCATCAGGACAGAAAACAGGAGGGTTAGAGAGAAACCCAAAGATATGAGAATTCTGCTTGTCTTAGGTAACAGGTTACCATTGCGGGATTGGAAATGTGTATCTAAAAGGAAGAGAGAAAAAGAGATAGAATTGTGGGGGAGGGTGGAGGTTAGAGAGAGGGAGGAAAAGAGATTTCTGTAGAGACACATTTTTAGTTACCTACATAAAGAGGAAACAGAAAAATGCAAACCAACAGCCATTAAAACAGGTGTCCATTGTGGGCAGAGGTTGTAACAATGTTGGCCAAAATGGTTTGAACAACTTTCTGTGAAGCAAACACAGAGGAACCTTTGAACAACTATCTTTAAGCACCCTCTTTGTTTAGCTATGCTGCAGTCTTCCCAGGAGGAAGCTGAGATGGAAGGGAACTACAAGTAAGTTAATACGTCCACTCTGAGTTGCCTGGATCCTGAGAACTTTCCATGCATTCTCTCATTTAGGCATCACTATGAAGCAGGTGTTACTCTCTCATTTTATCAATGTATGAATGAGGTTCAGAGGTGTTAAGCAGCTCATCCAAGATAATTCTAATAAGTAGCAGATCCACATATAAGGAAACTTTTCACTTTCCACAGAACAATCAAGCCCAGAGGCTTTAGGGCTGGCAATGGTAGGAAACCATCTCCATACCTGGTGCGCAGGATTTGTCTCATCATTACCTTTTTACCCACCAGGCTAGTTTCAAGGAGGATTCAACCTTGATTTCCCCCAATAAAACTCTCCAAAGTTGGAAGAGGACTATATTTGGGACGGGGGGAGGGGGGTTGTTTGCAGGAAAGGGAAAGGAGTGGGTCTTCCAGTCTTCTCAGGAGCACAAGGCTCAGCCACCCTCCACCTGGGATGGATCCACCTCCATTTCCAACCTAAATGAATCACGGATCAGTGGATTTCCTCTCACCTGAATGTTATCTCTAATCTCTCCCATCCCAGAACCCAGGATCCTTCTACTTCTCCATACTGAAGAGGAGCAAAGGGGCTACCCTCTGACTGACCATACAAGTATTTTACCTGGAGTGTAACTGCAATATTTAAACGGGAGGGAGGGCAGAGAATTGATTGTCCTGAAAATGTATGCAAAAGATTGTCATTAGTTGATGGCTTAATAATTCTTTGTTAATATTAACAAACAGCCAAATGCAGCTTGATTAAATATTTCCATCCAGACAGAAGGTAGAACATCTGGATCCCATTCTCCAGGCCTTGGTATTGTAATTTTTGAGGCTGTAATTTTCATCAGGATGTTGAAGCACTTTTAGAATTGCCTGGGAAGAGGTAGAAGTTTGTAATTTAGTAGCGCCTACTCTCCATCATAGCTGGATGTGGTCTTTTCTAGCAGAATATATTATCCTATATTTTGACAATCTTTAGCAGTAAGTGTTTTGTGCAAAGAAAGTAACTTTTGCCAAGGAGATTCGATTGTGGATGTAGCCCCCTTGATACTTTAGTTTGTCTTTTTCTTTTTGTTTTGCATCGTGTGGAAGGTGATCTTTATTCACTGCCTGTGCCCTCCTATGCCGCAGCAGACGGAAAAGGAAAGGAAGAGAGGGAGGCAGGAACCTCTTCATTTTGGAAATTAATCCGAGTCTCCAGCGACTTTAATAGATTGATAAATTGCAAAAGCTCTTTCTTTTTTCTTTCCAGGGACCTGAAAGGGGAAATGAGGAGCAAAGATAAAATGTCCCCGACTCATGACCCTGTCAGGTTCTCAGGGAAATAAACATATAGAAGGCTGCAAGACCCCCTAGCAAAAGAGGCAAAGGGCCTTGAGCAGAATCCTGCCATCTGCTTCCCCTGTTAAAGGGTGTGCTCCTCTATCATCCAGTTGCTTCCTGGAGCTGTTCAAGAACAGCAAGTGTGGCTTCCAGAACTGGAGAAGTCGGAACAGCAATTCTTCCCAGGTAAGTGATATTTCTTCAGGTTCTAAGATAAACAATGCAATGTCATTTTTCAAGGTGCACCCCCCTGGGTGTGTGCCACACATAGATACAAAGCTGGAGGTACCTACCAGCCCAGGTGAAAGGATGCCTCTGATTGGATGCGTTCACACTTCCCAAAATCAAACAGATTCCCTTTGTAAAAATAAATTGGTACCTGCTTCTCTCCAAACAAACCTTTGAGGCAAAAAAAAAAAAAAAAGCAATATATATATATATATATATATATATGAAAATTACATGTGTATTTTCTCCTGACACAGTTTTTAAAGCTGTTAGTAGCTGATTTACAATGCTCATAATATTCAGCTTTTCATTTGAAATTCTAATAAGTCCTTCAAATGGGTTGGAGCTTGTTAGAAAGTAAAGGCAATGAAATTTCTTCATTGGATTGTGAGGCTTTTGTTGACTTTTTCCTGAACGACCTAGGTCTTCCTTCAGTGTCACCTTTCCTTCCGTGGAATGTTCCTGAGTTGATAGGGCATTAAAAGTGATTCTGGAGTTGAAAATATTACCCTCATATAGGTTGCATTTTACTTTATTTTCCACCCCTTAGTTTGCTTGTTTCTTTCATGTACTAATTAACTGATTGAGCTGTCTTTCCCATTCTCCCAAGAAACCCTCCTCTTTTTCCAGATTCTAGGAATATGAATGCAAAGCTCCTGAAGCACTTAGAGCACTCAGATCAGGGGTGATGATTTTATGGACTAAATGCATTCACCTTTGTTCCAAAAGCAGGTGTTGGCTGGTATGAAAGTCAGGTCTGTCTAGGTCTAGGCTTCTCTCAGGAGGCCACACTCTAATTGTACCAACTCCCTCACCTGCGCTGGGCACCAGGTAATGCCACAAAGGTTTAAAAAAAAAAAGTCATGTCAAAATTTGGAATGACAGGCTTCCATTTAGAAATCATTTTAAAATCAGCAACACTTTCTTGGCATAGAGGGTCTACTTCTCATTTGGCCTGAGCTTGGCGAAGACAAGTCAAGGTCCAGGTTTACTACCTTATGTTCTAACATCACAGCTATCCCAACACTGTTATCATAAATGATGAAAAATCTTGAATATTTGCATAACATTATAGAAAATTTGTGACTGAAAAAGAGAGGATGTAACTTTGTAAACCAGATATATCTTTTTTCATGTGTTTATAGTCATTTCTCAGTCCTTTCCCTTAGTCATACATCCCCTTTTGCTTTGTGATGACCTTCTAACTTGGAAAAGGAAATGGTAATTGTGAAGTTTATAGTGGGCTGAGGAATAAGTAGAAGGTGAAGAAGTGGAGACAACATGTATTGATGGCACTTTTGTGAGAGGGAAGAGAAAGGAGCTCAGGTTTGCTTATTAACCTGAGTAAAATTTATAGAGAAACTGCTGGGTTTGATAGGTCTATTTACTGTGCTAGGAATTCAAAGAACACATATGAAATCCCCATGAATTTAGTCCCTGGGGTTGTCAACAGGTTCACAATTCCTACTAACTTTATTATGTCTGCTGAGGTTGCTTCAAGAACCTGCCATCTTTGTATCATTTATAAAAGGGCTTCTGGTTGAATAAGATTCTGCCTGAATTTCCCCTCCAGAAGAAAATGTAACAGCTTCCTGAGATAGAGGCAAAGGCATGGTAGCATGTTATAGCCTCCTAGGAGGTTCTGGTTATCAAATGTTGCTTAACAAACCACCCCAAAGCACAGTGGTGTAAAACACAAGTGATTTTATTATGCTCGTGTATTCTGTGGGTCAGAAATTGGTTGGGGCACAGTGAGGACACCTCATCTCTGCTCCATGATGTCTTGGGCCTCAGTTGGGATGGTTCAGTCAGCTGGACTGGGGCCATTAAACTAGAGATGCTCTTCTCTATAAGAAATCTGCTAGGGTTGCACTATACCAGATGGTCCCTTCACGTACATGTCTGGTGTCTGGACTGAGATGGCCAGAACAACTGAGGGGTGGCTAGTGTTACTCTATCTTCTGAAGGATAACTCTAACCAAGGGAAAAGGACTGGGCATGATGGAAGCATGTAGCAAAAGAGGATCAGAGCTGACCTCTCTAAGAAGGAGATATTTAGCTCAAGTCTTAAAGAATGAGCAGGAGGACACCAATGCCTGGTGTGTTGATTAAAAAAAATAATAAACATTGATTGAAAGGCAGTACTTTGTGGTAATCTCTGTATTAAAAGAATATTCCCCAAACCCTCAATCCATTTGAAATCCTGAGAGTTTATCCTTTCCACCAAGCCAAAACTTTAGACTAAACATAAGCCTCTCCTTAAAGGAAATAAGTCAAACACATGAAGTACCACCCAGCTTTTGGTCTTAGTTTAGGAGCAGGAATTCCCTTTCCAGTGTCAGTATTTGGGAAGCCTCCAGAGGAAACTATTCCATATTAAAATGCACTGGTTAAGTGGGAAGAGATGCATGGCTATGTAGGACTCAATCTCTGTCCTCTCCATGAGACAATATTTCCAGCACCTTAACTAGTTGGAAAAACATTTTGCCAACTTAGGTTTGCCTTCATGCATCAGACTTTTTAGTGTCTTTCAGCCAGCTAAAAGCGTTCATTATATTTTTAATGTGATTAAAAAATTAAAATAATGATTTTATACCCAGACATTGATGAAAGATGTGTTTTTAAAGCAGTAAATTAAAATCTCATTAATATTTCAGTAATAATATTTTGTGCTTATCTGTTCCATCTCTATTTTTGACCTATGGCTTAGAGTTCACAGCATGAAGGAAATGGTGAAATTTGTACACCATAAAATGTTAATTATAAGTAAATTACAGCACAAACGTTCAATCAGGCACATTAATTCTACATAAAGTGAATTATTGTAGCAGAAAATTTTAAAATGTGACTGAATTTTGTAATCGTCAGTCTCCTTCTTCTAGCTCTTGCACCAACACTGATCCCCCTGTGTTTATCCTAGAAACTCTGAGGTCTTCGTGTGGTTAAGCTCATTGCACTTACTGTGTTTTGAAAGTTAAATGTGGTATGCAGTTCCCATCTCTCGAAATGATTCTGAGTTGTATGTAATTCTGTTTGCCCCACGGCAACTTAAATGGAAGCTTTGATATTTTTCAAGCAGAGAGTAGGGCTCCTGAAATGAAGGTGTCCTATTCATCATATGAAATAATTCTCTCTTAGAATAATGTGATCAAAATGCCCCTGTGTATGTGTGAATATATATACGTGTGTGTTAGGATTTTTTTTTCTGGCTTTAGGTCCATTGTAAAGTTACAAAGTTTTTTGTTGTTGTTGTTTTAAAAGTGTTTTTATGTCCCCAAACCAATGAATCTTCCATTTGGAATCATTTCTCAGTATCAGAGAAATGCTGAAGGAGTAAAAAATCTTGCCAGAGAGTAATAAATACCCATAATAACTTAGAAAATGACTGAAACACTCAGAGTGTAGGTGTTTCATTCTGTCAAGTATGTTGATTGTTCAATAATAACAAAAACACTGGTGCTTCCCTGGACAAGAATCCCCTGTGTATTCATTTTCTAATTAGAAATAAGGATGCTGCTCAATATTAACAGAAGATCTAATCCAGTTACTAGATGACATTAGGTACTGCACAAAAGGGGAAGCCACAGATTTTTTTCTAAATACCCAGAAAGGGGGAAAAATAACTAAGCCAAACAACAACCATCATTTCATTACATGGTGTAACTAACAGCCAACTAAATTCAGGAAACACGAAGTCTGAAGGAATTGCATAGTAGTGGTTTCCCACTCCTCAATGCTCTTCATCCTAAAACATTTTGTCGTGGATGTGGCCTGCTTCCCTCCACTTATCAAGGCCCAGTTTATCCCTTGTGGCTCTAGGATGTTTATGTTGGATATTTAGATCACATTCTGGAGGATCCCCATTTCAGTTTAGGAGTCGGTGGTGTTCAAGTCAGAAGTTCCAATCTCTTTCCTGGTCTTGTCTCACTCACTGTGGCAACAATATTGCTCCAGGTATCTACTCTGTGACCTCATGAGAACTTTATTAGTTAGCAGAACACAAAGCATAGTACATGTATTGTTTCCCTGCCACTGTCTGGCTTCTGTACTAAGGATCAGATCATCTTCCCATTCACTTAAGGTAGAGTCTGCTTTGTTCACTCCAATAAGTCATTCCATTTAAAACCCATGAACCCCAACAGAAGGCTGAAACAGCCAAGAAAAAATAGAAATGCTTTATAGAATGTATTAATAAGGAACATGCAGAAATGGGAATCATAGTATCATTAAGAGAAAAAAAGTCTCCCACTCTGAGAGGGATGAGAGAAGGAATTTCCAATTTGCTAATGGCAGAAGCTGTTAATCTGTAAGTGTATGCAGCCCTTGGTGAGCCCTCCTTTAATATGCTCAGAAATCCTAGAGGATTAAAATATCTAAGAGCCAGCTTTAGGGATCTGGCACCACTATGAGACAAGGAATGTCGGCTTCCAGAGAGGCTAGATCTTCTAAAGAAAATATCAAAATAGTCAATGTAGTAAGGCTAATTGACAGGTATTTTAATTTTAAAATCATTGGCAAAATTATGAAAAAGTAAAGATATTATGAGGTTTCTATTATCATTTTCTTCCCCTTTTGTTCTGCCGAAGCTCACAGTCTGGGCTCCCAGCATCCTCCAGCTTCTATGATCCTTTTCTATCATGTAGAAAAGCACAAGCCCACTCACAGGGTGCTGGAAGCCTGTATTTTTCTTCTATAGAATAATGGCTTTGTTGTTTTGTGAAAATGACACAAGTTGACTTTATAAAATTTAAAAATGTGAAATACAAAGAAGAAAGCAAAATTTCACTAAAAATTTCACCCCCCCAAAATACTCATCTTTCGGATTTGGTGAGCATTTCCCCCAAGCATTTCTTTACCATGTTGGAGCACTTTGAAATTATTTTATGAATCCCAAAAAGAAAAAGATTATGTTTGTGAACTAATCCATTCCTGTGGGTGTGAGGCATGACTGAGGTTGAGTCTTCGCGCTCGTTCTGGGTCTGATAAAAACAGAAACACAGGAAAAGGGAGTCACCATATTCGAGCCTCTCAATGTGAGAGAAAGGACTCCAGTTTTGCCCCCAACTGAGCAGCAAGGAGAGAAGCCCCTGAGAGGTTCAAAGAGCTGAGACCCAGGGAGAGATGAGCCATATGTGTGATAGCTTACAGCTGAACTCGGGAAGAAAGCAGTGCAGCCAAGACTGATAGAAGAGGACCGAAAAAGAGAAAAGCCCGAGGCCTGGTTGCTCAAAGCTGAGCTGTAGGAGCTGGCCTCTGAAAGAGGGTGAACCTGAAGGGGAAGGCAGAGACCTCTGCAGAGATCTGCGGCCAGCTTGCTTCACCATGTGGCAGTGAGAAAGCATCTCTACTGATGCCTCAATTTGGACATTTCACAGCCTTAGAACTGTAAGCGTTTACCCCAAATAAATCCCCATTATAAAAGCCAGCACATTTCTGGTACTTTGCATCAGCAGCCCTTTGGCAAACAAAAACACATGTATAAATAAAAGCAAAGAGAAAGACGTAGGAGAAGGGACAGAGAAAGTGAATGACAGGCTCAAAGAGACTGAAAAAAAAAAACAGGTTTTAAAAAGGGATTATATATGACAAAGATAAATTAAGAAATATTAAATTTAATGGTACTATATTTGTTAAATTAGAATTTAACAGGAGTGAAAGAATATGAAGGCAAGAATTGCTGAACCTTGGAAAAATATTTTTCAGCAGAACATAGAGGATCTAAGTTTTGGAAAAAGATTAGAAAAACTTTAATTGTCTAGATCTATTATAGTTAGCTTTCCCCCCATAACGTACATGTTTCAGTATTATACAATATTGACTGACTCCCTACTTAAAAGATGAGAAAATTAGCCCATAGTTGCCCAATTTTCATCCCCAGCCTTCTGATATTTATTAGTTATTGTTTTACTTTGCCATGATTTGTAACACTTGTCATCTTGTTCTGAAACCATAAACATCCCATGTATTTTGTCTTATTTCTAAATTTAAATAATAATTCAGTTCTTAAATCAAGTTTTCCATTATCCATTTCTCCATTATTGTGTTCTTTTATTTTGATTTTTCTTTTAGTTGGGTAAATTTTATTTTTTAGTAGATTTTTAGAAAGTCCTTAGGTGCTGTATTCCAAGCTCTTGCATGCTTAAGAATGTCTATTGCCTTTACCTTCAATGATAATTTAGCTATAGACTATGCTAAATTTGTATGCATTGGGGCTGGAGGTGGAGAGACTAGCAGTGTGTTAAATTAATATCTTGCCATGATGCAATCATGGAATCCAAAATAAACACAGCTCATTTTAAGAAAATATGATCTAAGCCTACTGGCATTAGGTTGGGAGGCAGCAAACAAAATGTATTATGCTTTTTGGAGCCTCCTTGAGTGCAGGCATAGAAAATAAAATAAAAATAGATAAGAAAAAGAATGAATGAATAAGCGAACACCTTAGCTGTGTATAAAATTAGGGGAATCACATTTTCTTTCCTTCAGAACATGGTAGGCATTTGGCCATTATCACCAGACTCTGAGTATTATAATTTAGTCACAAAGCTGCCATTCATATTTTCTTTGATTGGTAGGTGGGTTCCTAGGTATCATACTCTGAGTTTTTTCATGTCTGAAAATCTTTCACTATATTAATTGTATCTGAACATCACTTGACTAGCTATTATATTCTATAGAGCACACTTTTTAAAAAAAAAATAATAACCTTATAAATATTGCTTCCTTATTATCTGGGATTAAATTCCATAGTAAAGACTGAGTGCCACCTAATTTTCCCATTTTTAGAGAACTTGATTTTTTTCCCTGAATGACTAAAGGATATTTTCATTAGCCTTTAAATTCAGCAGCTAAGCCAGGATATGCTCAGCATCAACCAATTTATATTTCTCCTATAATATACTGTGTCCAGATTGATATGTACATTTCTTCCTTGAAGGGGACATTTTTTCCTCATATATCTGAATTTTTTTTTCCATTCGTTGCCTTCTCTGCTCTAGGGACATCAATTATTCTTTCTTTTTCTATCACCTTCTCTATTTTTTTCTTTTTCTCTGCATTCACTGAGATTATCTCAATCCTTTGCCCTAAGCCAATAATTCTACTTTCAATCATATCTATTGTATTCCTACCTGTCACTAACTTATTAGTTCTACAATAATGTTTTGATCTTCAATTTGTCTCCTAAGCTCACAACCTCTTTTTAATACCATTCTGTTGTTTTAATAGCTAATGTTTAGTTCTTATTTTAGTGAATTTGTACCATAGTAAACTATTCTATAGCATAAAGAACTCAAAAAGAAATTTTGCTTTCCTTGAGTTATATTTTCTTCTTCCACACTGAGTATTTCACCTCTCTTTTGCACACCTTGATGTCCTTTTTGATTCCTTTTCCATCCTAACCTTAAGGTGTAATTTGGGGGCAGGGTCCTGGCTTAGTGTGGGAGGTCTTTTATGAGACTCTTTTTCTGGGTGGGCTCTGGCATTGTTTTCTGGCCCTCACACATACACACACACACACACACAGAGCAAAGCTGTCAAAACAAAAATTCATGTTTCCTGATTTAGCAAATATCCTCCTTGGCAAATGCCCTTGGGGGAAGATGCTCCCTGCTCTACTTTTATTTCCGGGTTCGGGTAGTCCCTTCCGTTTTTTTTGTTTGTTTGTTTGTTTTTTTAAAGATTTATTTATTTACTTTTATCCGTTTTTATTCCCCCCCCCATTTTTGCTGTTTCTGTGTCCATTCGCTGGGCAACTCTCTGCATCTGTTTCCTGCCCCTCTTCTCATCCTTCTCCTGTCTTCACTGGGATTTGATCCACGGAATCTCTGATGTGGGAGAGAGGCGTCCTACTGCTTGTACTACCTTAGTTCCTGGTTTTTCTGTGCATCTCGTCTTGGCTCTCCCTTGTGTCACTCTCCTGTTACATCATCATCTTGCTGTGTGGCTCGTGGAGCCTGGCGGCGCATCCGTGGACGGGGCCTGACAGCTCACCTGCTCACAGGGCCTAGTGGCCCACGTGCCTTCTATATTTTTCTTTTTTAAAATTTTTACCAGGAGGTCCCGGGGATCGAACCCTGGTCCCTCCATATGGGAGACAGGTGCCCAACCACCTGAGCCATATCCATCCCCCATCCCTTCAGTTTTGACCAGCATCTTGATCACTCATCAGCTTTTCAATGCTTTTAAAGTCTTTATATATATATATATATATTTTTTAAGATTTTATTTATTTATTCATCTATCCCCCCCTGCTGCTTGTGCTCGCTGGGTCAGCCAACCACGCCGTGCAGGCGGGCTTGCCCTCACCAGGAGGCCCCGGGAACCGAACCCGGGGCCTCCCATATGGTAAATGGGAGCCCTACTGATTGAGCCACAGCTGCTTCCCAAGGTCTTTATATTATATATCCAGCATATGGAGTTGTTTTCAACAGAGGTTTGGTCTGAAAGAACTAGGTTACCATTATTGAAAGTGGAAGTCCCTTTGCGTTCTTTTTTTTTTTTTTTTTTTTCCTTGTTCTTGCTTAATATGTGAAGCTCCGTCCAGATCTTCCATTTGCACTGATAAATATTGGGTAACTTCTTGACTCCTTCTCTGCCTAGCTGAGACCTGTTTTTCCTTGCAGCAAAAGTTTAATATATTCTATCCTTTTGTCTATTCCCTGAGTGCTTTGTTGGAAGGGATTGTTCTGACAGGCTATATACAGAACCAGGGGCTTGACTCCTTCTCCTGAGATTCTGTTAAATGTACTCCATCAGGGTTCACATCACCTACTGGGAATATACCTTATTCCTCTGGAGCCCTCCCTGCAATAATTTCAATCCCTGGCAGTT
Source organism: Tolypeutes matacus (assembly GCA_026826555.1). Classification (NCBI taxonomy): domain Eukaryota; kingdom Metazoa; phylum Chordata; class Mammalia; order Cingulata; family Chlamyphoridae; genus Tolypeutes; species Tolypeutes matacus. The sequence goes on along the minus strand of JAKSZT010054017.1, from coordinate 3,432,737 downwards.
TTTCCTTCCTGAAATAAAACTCTAAGGTCTTAGAGTGATAGGTAGGAGCCCTCTATTCTTGAAAGTTCTTTCCTGACTCAGCCTAAGGTATCTAAATACTCCTTCCAGTCTGTGAGGTAAGAGAGGAAAATTTTAACTATTTTATCTACTCCCTTCTGTTCATTCTAGGGTTCAGGGGCCACTTAAAAGCAGCATTGTGGCATACCAAGATCATCTTTCTCCTCCATGCAGCTGGTAATTTTTTGAAGTTTATGGCTTGAGCTTGTATCATTTTCTTGTTTGACTGTTGCTGGTAAGCATTTTGTATAGTTTGTCATTACTTCTTGTTCCTTTTGTTAAATATCAGAGTAGGGATATTCTGAGATACAAATTCATCCCACCCCCAAATCTAAAATTCAGCATTTTAATAGAAGATACCTAGAGATATTGATACTACACCAAATGAATGACTTGCATCTTCATTTGGGTTCTGTCAGAAGTAGACCCAAAGACAAGCAATCAAGTAAAAGTGATTTATTTGTAAGGTAATCTCAAGAATGGTAGGAGTATAGGCAAGTGAAACAGAGAAGGGAAGGAAGCTACCACTGTGGCAACTGGAACTTAATGTCACTGACATTGAAAGGATCCTGTAGTTCTTGTGGAGGCCACCAGATAAATACACACACACACACACCAATCCTGCTTTCAATAGATTTTATAAAGACATCGTACTGATTTCAGTTTTAGAAGGGGCATTTTTTTTCAGCTCTCTACAGGTCATGTTTTAGAATGGAGTTCCACAAATCCATTCCTTTCCCTCCACGTGAATTATCTAACCTAGTTGTCAAAAAGTGGTGAGTCACATTAAATCTAAGAGGAAAAATTAAAGAGCTCTCCAAGCTCATTGATTAAGGTCTAGTGAAAAATTACCATTTTAAATCAGTGAAATTAGGGGAGTCAGGTAATCTATTTTGCATATAAAGTATATATATAGAATATTATATTTTAAAAGGCAAATGTAATACACGGGAAAAATAAAACTAATGTAATTTATGGACTATCGTTACCAACAATTTTGTGATGTTTTTGTGGCAAAAACAAAGTTGGTGCTGCATTAACTCTAAAGGTAAAAAGAGAATTTGGGGTTTGGTTTTGTGAGATAGGAATATGATTAAGCATTTTTTCTCTTCATTTTTTTTCATTCATTAGGAGATCTTGACTATGACATTTAACTAATCTGTGTTCATCTGTGTATCTTTCTGAAACTAGAACAACTGAGTTAGCAGTTGGAATTAGATAAGATACAAGTGCCTGAAAAAGAACTTTTTAGGAGTAATGTTTCCATAACTTGTTGAGATGCCTTTTTCTGTTCTTTTATTTTTATGAATTTGAAATAAAGTTGTTAATAAAAAAAACAAACAAAGGCAAGTATACTTCAGAAGTCCCATCCAAGTGATCAATTTGTATACTCATGTTATAAGGAATACCAATTTATTCATTTCGTTGTACACAGAAAAATTATACATACTAGAAATCATTCTTTAAAATTCCTAGATGTTCTGTCTTATATTTTATTGAAGAAAAGCTAAATCTAGGATGTCAGGTGGTGGTAGAGCAAATGTATTATGTTTATTTGGCTGAAATAAGAGAAAGCCAAGGAGTAACTAAATTATCCAAATATTCAGTGGAATTTTCTGAGGATAATTTCTGAGTAATTGTTCTCCATTTCCAGAGAGGGAGGGACTGAGAGAGATTGAAAGATAGAACTGGAAGGAACATGAAAGAGAATGAACGTATCAAAGTCACGAAGCCTTGAAATGCTGAACTTTGGCTTCCATTAGCAAGAGATTTGGTCAGACATAAGAAATAACTTCTTGTTAGCCAGAGTGATAAATCGTCAGCATGGCTTTCTAAATGATCTTGGTGCAGTATCCATTTCTAGATTCTTTTAGAGAAGAAACTAGTGTCTTTCATGAAAGGTTTACATGAAAGGTCCAGATTAGAGTTTGAACATTATAAACTACCAGAAGCTGTGTTTATTCTCTGAAAGGGGACTATCTGTTGTTTCAAGAAAATATATTCATGAGAGCACATCTCAGTAAGTTCCATCCACAAAGCCATTTTCTTTGCCAAACTCCTTAGTCACCCTACCTTTATAATTATCTCACTAAACATTTGGGCTATGCCATATGCCATATGCTTGCAAATTTATTTCTTCCCTGTCTTTATGTTTCATTGTCACACTAAGTAAAGCTCCAGATGTGTCCTTCCTTTTCACTGTCTCTCCCTTCCCCCCGCCTTCACTTGGAGTGACCCATGTAGGTCACTAACATTTCTTTTCCTTCTAGTCACCTTTAAAACACAGCGCACCTTCCCTTTTTGGGGTTCCTCATGATATCTCTTCACTCAGAACCGTTGTTTGCTTCCTGCTTACCCAGGCCCCCACCAAAGAGAGCCAGGCATGGAGTCCTCTTAGGAGAGAAAACACCGTGAATTCCAAGACGCTGACTCTTTAGACAATTTTCATCCATACAAGGTGTTGCCTTCCATCATTTCCATTTTCAAAAAGTACACATTTTAGAGAGACTTTTGTATTTATGCTTATGTAATACATTATAGTTCATATAGTATATTTGTAAACATAACTTTGCTTAATGCTTGCCAAATTTCAAGTCAATTGTTTTTCAAGAAACTGAGACTTCGAGAGGTCAAGTATGTAACTTGATCAAAATTACACAGCTAGTAAATGGTGGAGCTAGAATTTAAACCAATGTGATGGTAAGCATTGTTGCTGACTCCAAATGAAGGATGGTCCATGATAGCCAGTTACAGCATGGCTGATTCTTTCCCCCTTTGGCCTGGACTTCCATGTGCTTTTTGCTGGTATGAACCACTATCCCTAGCCAGGTTTGCCCATGAATCTTTACCACCACAATTAAACTGTCAGCTCTGGGAAGGCAAGATCTGGGCTGTATTTTCTGTTTAGTTATGGTGTTTGGGAAACACTTGTTGATTATCAGTTAGATGGACTTTTGTACCAAAGGATATGGTGTAACTCTTGGCATCTAATTTTTCAAAAATATGTGTATAAGTGATAGGGAGTTCATGATGTTGATCAAATCCTTTTAGACAAAGGTTGGGAAAGGATATGCATAAAAATAATCCTGTGGATTGACATTATATTACAATAATTATAATTATTATACCCTGTATTTATATAGCATCTCTGTCTCTCTGAGGAGCCTCATAGTCATTTGTAAGCAGTGGGCCTTATCCTGCTGCTAAATAGAAAATAAATTGCTTATCTCTTGGAAGAGAATTAACTCTTTCAGGGCACTGGGGTATCATTTAGTAAATTAGTAATCCTCTAAATGGCACTCTAGATACGAAAGATCTGCCATATAAACCTGGAAAATGAACATGTTCCCAGTGCTTAAAAGAAATCAGGGCATGCCTAAGAGAAATCAGACAGCAAGCTTAAAATATATGTAATGCACTTATCTCTCTCTTCTAATAACTCTGTGTTCATTCACATGGAAATCTGTTTGTGACTAAAGCTGAGTCTATTTACTAAAAGCTGGCACTTCTGATCTTTTAATCTATTAATATGAGAGCAACAAAGGGGAAGAGGGGCAGATGATAGGAAAAGCTAAATGGTGTTGTTTATAAGCATGGGACCAGTGACAATTTGTTCAGCTAAACAAATTTTGAGAGACTGATGAATTTTCTCGAAACCATTCAGAAGACTGGTCTTGATGGTTCCCTGAGGTCCTGAAAATGTTCATCTGCTACCAAAATAGTGGTCAGTGAGTTGGAATTAACCTCATGAATCTCCTTGGAACCACTGCTAAGGTAGGTAGGGGCACAAGCGTGAATCAACAGTAGCTTTTTCCAACTTAGAAATTCAAATCTTAACCAGTCAGAAATAAGGTGGAAGGAGTTGACACAAACTGAGAGATTGTGGAGATTGTCCATGATGGGAGCAGAGAAACAGGAATGATTAATTGATAATGAACTGAGCAATTTTATTAAAGCAGATCAACTCTAGTCTTACTCTCGTTTATAATTTCTCTCTCTTGCACCTTCCCTCACATGCTGTCTTTAAGGCATTGCTCGTGAAATTATGATCTGATCACCTCATCCTATTTAAAATTTTTAAAATTCATTCTTTGACTCAAATACCTCTTGGCTAGTCCAGGTGTTGCTACACTGAATTCTGACTGTAATTCTGTGGCACATTATTGATTGTTGAGACTTTCGGTTTATGTGCAATGAGATCGGATTTGGAAACTCGTGGTGTTTTTTTTGACTTTCTGGTTTACGCTGCTGGGAAGCACGTTGGCTGGTCAGATGGGTTGCTGCCAGGCAGTTCGGCAGTTCGGTAAACACTCTGCAGTTATTCCTCTGAATTGTGTAATGTTCTCATCAGTGTCCCCAGACTTAGCTCCCATGTACTTATGAACATCCCACTTGACTACTCACCATGATCCTTGATTCTCTAACTCAACTCCTTATTCGGGAGTTAGTTTTTCTCTATAGCCAAGTCCCTCCCCTTTGGTTTTTTCCTTTTCTCTTCCTGTGCAACTGACAGCCAACTGCCAGGGGCCTCTTTATACAAGCCTCAGCTTTTTAAGGTAAATATGCCAAGTAAGTCCAATTTCAGCAATCCACACACCTCTGAGCCCCTCAGACTCCAAGGAGCATCCTTAAAGAGAAGAATCAGCAGGCTGCTAAAAAGAAATCAGAGTAGATCAACAAAATGTCTTGAAAAAGGGAAGGATGAGACACATATACAAATGGCCTTGAGTTTCCAATAAGCAGCGTGACTGGTGACAAAAAATAAACACTAATGGGAAGAGTGTGTATTCAGTCTAATTGTATAATTGCAGGTTGCTTTCCCTACGTCACACGGAGATTGAAGTAATCTATCATCAGAAAGTATATCAGCAGTTTCCCTCTGCATTTTGCATTTAGTTCCACTCTGGCATGGTTAAAAGTCCAAATAAGCCAGGCTTGAGGATTATATCCCCATGATAGCTAAATACTATCTCAAGATGAAGGCCAGTTGACTTACTGCTCTGAGCTCCAAGGTAGCAAAATGAGATGAACAAAGCAAGCATGAGAAACAAAGCTACTAATTCATCTCCCAAGTGGCCCTTTTAATATTCCAAACTGTCTTTAATCATCAGGTAGTGGGTTAAACTGAGGAGCCTGCTCAGCAGCCCTTCTGCTGACTGACCTAACTCTCTAGCAAGTTATGAAGCTGATGGACTTCTCACCCCTCTGTTACTGCTGACACTAGACCCTCAGAGACTTTTCCAGGAAAGAACAAGCTGGAAACCATTAATTTCCTTTAGTTTGGAGAAGTGGGCAAAACCCCAGAGGTTGTATCCTATGATGGTGAGAGACAGATCTGCTTCTCCTGTCTGAATCGCCATCCCTTCTTTTTTGACATTATATTGCTCCCAGGTTTGCCCTGTCCTCAGCAAACACAAGCCACTGGCTTCACTGCTCTAAGTCTCTGTCATCTTTGTCCTTTATCCCAGATGCCACTTCCTTTGCTGTCTGTGACTCTGATTTCCTCTCAAATGAAAAATACCATCACACAGGTACAACATTTTTGGGAAGGTAAGGTGGCATTTGAGCTGCACTTGTGTGAGTAATTATCCTCAAATACTGAAAGAATTTGATACCCTGGATATTCTGATTTAACACAAATTTAGTAATAATATTGAAGTAAGGATTAACATTAATACATTATCATTTTTCTACTTTTATATATCAGGGATTTTTAAAAATTCACAAATTTTGTACAATCTAGAGGCAATGCACAGATAAATAATATTATTTGGATTAGTATTTGTTATTTTTGTCCTGTCAACATAGAAAATTACTAATCCACCACAACTTAAAATATACTTGGATATATGCATTTTGCAATTTGCTTCATACCTTCTTCTTTCTTGATCTTGTTGCTTTGGTTCAAATGACCAAATCTGTTTTTTGACTTATTATGAATTCCTCATGATTGATGGACTTGCTATCCTGGGGACCGCATTATCAGCAACCATCCTTCTGCAGAGAAACATCTTTACCAGGGAAAAGCCAATTTTTGTTTTCCCCTGTTTGTTGTTAATCGGACTCTATGATAATGTCATCAAGCCTTTCTCCTTTCTCTTTCTTGATGGGCTGGAATTCTCTGGGGATGAGAGTTGCAGGCATGAGAGAGAGTGATAAACTGGGGCCATGGAATTCAGCAAATACACTTTTGACATTCCCTTGCCTCAGACATAAAACTGATGGGCCCACATTTGTCATTTCTTAAGTTTAGGCCAATCCCAGAACCATTTGTTGTTCAACTCAAGCTCTGTTAGGGACATCTGACTCAAGAAAAGATGCCAAATAAAAAGTTGAGTATTTATGTCGAAAGAAAATCTTGCCCTTACTTTTAGGTTTCCTCCTGGTTTAAGAAGTGGCATAATGTTTAGAAAGCCTGCAGAAGAATTTGCAAGGACTGCTTTGGTCTGAAAATATTTTGAAAAAGTAGTAGACAGGGAAGCAGATGTGGCTCAAGCGATTGGGCTCCCGCCTACCACATGGGAGGTCCCTGGCTCAGTTCTCAGTGCCTCCTAAAGAAGACAGCGAGCTGGCATGATGGGCAGGTGCAGCAAGCTGACAGAACAATGATGCAACAAGAGACACAGGAAGAAAAACATGATGAGAGACACAACAAAGCAGGGAACGAAGGTTCCCAGGGCTTCCTAAAGAAGACAAGCAAGACAGCAAGCTGGCGCAATAGGCAGGCATGGCAAGCTGATGCAGCAAAATGACGCAACAAGAGACACAAGAAGAAAAACAATGAGAGACATAACAAAGCAGGGAATGGAGGTGGCTTAAGCAATTAGGCACCTCCCTCCCACATCAGAGGTCCCGGGTTCAATAAATAAACAAGACACAGACACAGCAAGTGCAAACAACGAGGGGGGTGGGAAGAAATAAATAAATAAATATGATAAAGCTTTAAAAAAAATTAGCAGACATGAATGTGCAGTAGATTAAAAGGTGCAAGTAGGGGTACCTATAAAATAGTAAGATTTGAATGTCTTTTGGTGGTTGTTTTTTTTCCCACATGGAAACAGTTTTATCCTCCAAATAAGGGTAAATATAGAATTTTTTGGTACAAATATTAATAATAGACTATCTCATTTGTGCAGAATTTGCCTATAACAATGTTGACTATTTGGTACAAAATGAAAAAAACTCAAAAGTAATGAAAAGAATCTTGCAAATAAAAGGTATTGCAAAAAATGCACACATTAATACTGAATAGGTAAAATCTTTAGCATATCCTTACTCAATGTATTTTAGAAATATTTCATTGAAATATTTAAAATAAAAACAGTGCTTTGGTGCTTGAAGGAATAAGCTTCAGTTTTCTGCCACATTCATATATAAAAGTCCCTTGTATCCAGATACCAGATAAACAGGCATTGTTGTGCAAGACATGTTTCCTAAAATTAATTTATAAATTTCTCCAACATTTTTTGTAGTTTGCAAATTAAAGGCAACTACCTGGAAGGGAAGTGAACATCTGTTCTTGCCTTTGTTGCTACCTAGTTGTGTGGCCAGTCATTGACTATCTCTGGCCCTAAATGTTTTCATATGTTTTGAAATAAAGCATTACTCCAAAATTAAGTTTCTGCTCTTTGTGAAAGGTTAAATTATTCTTATACAGCAGAGGGTCCAGTGGGGCATGTCAGGTAGATTGGTGGGCTTGAGTCTTCCCCAGAGCCCATTGGCCAAGCAACTGGGAAGCTTTAAAGAGAAGCAAGATGAGCTCAAATCAACCACAAGGCATGGGGGCGGGGGAGAAGAGGGGGAAAGGCATGCTTTGGAACACAAGATAGTATCACATGGATGCGTCCTTTGGATCGACCTCCCTTGGAATCTTGGGTGAACACAGAGACCTGTTCTGTTGAAAGCTCTGTGATGCCTTGAGAGAGAAGTTCAGATTATTCTGGTGTCCATCTACCAGACTGTGGAAACAAATGGGGAGGAGGCCATTCTCCCCACTTCAGCCAGGATGTTGGCTGACTGCATGACCGCACCGACCGCACCGTGTTGAAGGCCTCAGAGAGTGCAGTTTCACCATGTAAGTGAGGGTCCCTGCACTCTGGCAGCAGCAGGATTCCCCAGTCACGGCCCTGCTAGCCCTAGGAGCAGCAGCAGTAGTAGCCATTGCCCAGTACTCTGGGCCTTGGGAGGTCTTGCCACCCATTCAGAAAGCATCAGTAGACACCACTCTGTTGTGGGCATGACTCTGGGAGGGAAAGCTCTCAAGGTCTGCAGGGCATCCCGGACTTCAGCAGCAAATACCACTGAGGGCGCCAAAACAGCGGACGAGGCAAATGGCGGATTCCTAAAGTAGCTACAGTTACTTGTTTGTGAGGACCTCTGAGACCCTACCCAGCAACTGAGAGCTTGAGCAGAGGTGAGGTTCTGCTCAACAGGGATGCTGCTAAACAGCCTACCAAGCAGAAGACACCCCCCAGTGCCCAACAAAGAATCATCTGCTCCAAAATGTCAGTAGTGCCAAGGTTGAAAACCTTGGTTTTCCTCCTTTGTACAAACACTTCATGCAGGTGTGACACAGGAAACTGTAGATTCCACCTTCATGTACCAGGATAGTGAATATTGTGCCGTATGGCCATCTAATTTAATAATAATGACATGCTTCTATGAGCTTAATTACATAAATACTGTCACTAATAACAGCTAACCTGTATCAAGCCCTCTACCTGCCGGGCACTATTCTAGCACATCACAGCTCTACATCCACATCACAGCTCTAGGAGGTAGGTATGAATTTCATCCCCAACTTACAGACCATTTAAATAACCATGCTGGCAATTTACTACACAGTGTCAACTGAACTGTGTGTTTCCCCAGTGTGGTGGTCACTTCAGGGAAAGGGCCCATCCAGGAGGGCCTGTCCAAGTGATGGCCTTGCTCTCATCTCCACCATGCCCCAGCACCTGGAAGATGGGAGACCGGCCTTTGCCGCTCCAGACATCTGTTCTGCCTCTTGAGCTCAGCCCCATTTATGTAACCTGACCACCTCTGAAAACACATTATTTTTTTTCTGCAAAAAAATAAGAAATTACAAAACCATAGACAAATTGCCACAGTACAAGGTCAAGTGGAAAGGGGTTGGCAAGGATCCAATGATTCCAAGTATCTATTAAAATAGATCACTAAGTCTCCAAAGTCTGTTTTCTTACCTCAGTTATTCAAACAGATGCAGATTGTTTTTAAATTACCCAGATAATTGGGGCAGGGCAGTCTTGACCTGTTTCCTTAGGATTTTAGTAGATAAACTTAATGAGATGGACTAATTAGTCCATCAGCCCGGGTTCAGTGGTATTCGTTACTTTAGAGGCTCACCGCAGACCTCCCATCCACCTTTTATCTCAATCAATCCTCACGTATTTACTAAAGGCCCCGGGAGTGGGGCAGGAGACGTGCAGATCATTCAATTTGTCGCAGCACATATTTTCAATATTATGATAAGACAAGGGACTCTGCATTTTGTCAACTTGCAAGTCCAAGATCGATCAGCAAATAGATGGGCCTCCTGTACTCTGAATTAAAGCACGTGTTTTGACGGTTTATTGACAGTTGATAACTACTGACCACCAGTCCTGATAGGGTTACAAAGGTGGGGTCAAGGCAGGTCAGAGGCACAAAGGACGCCTCCTGCTCTTGGAGTCTGCCCCCTCCCAGAAGGGACACACAGGTCAATAACTAAGCCACCTGTAGGATCCGAAAGCTTTTCCTGTCTTTTCCCTTCTGGCCGTGCTGGGGCAGACCCCAGAGCTACCTCACCCCTCCTGCTTGAAGCCTTGTCGCTACCCCAACATCCTGCATGTGGCCATGAAGCCGGGGCTCCACCAAGCAGGGAAGGAGGCACCGTGCCTTGGCAGGGCGGCCGCGGGCCATGGCAGGGTGGGCGCGGCTGGCATCCCACTGCAGCGCCTGTCCCCTGAGGCCCGTCAGAAAGGGGCTGCGTGCACGGATCCTGCCTCCACCCCATTACCTCAGAGAGTGAAGGACACACAGAGGCAAAGGAGCTGGCTGTCTTCAAGGCTCCCCCAGGAGCGCGGTTCCTCCTGTGCATATGCAAACCACTCTTGGCAAGTAGAAGTTTAATTAAAAGCCTCTCAGAATGCCTCTCCAGCTGGGGTGGGCCTCTGTCACCAGGAGGGGCCTTATCAAGTGGATTTGAAAACATACAAATGATAGGCCTTGTTCCCAGGAAATGTCATCTGGTTTCTGCCTCACTCAGTGCCTTGCGGGAGGGGGGGGGGGCGGGAGGGAGGCTTATGCCTGTTTTTTGATGCAGTATCCATTGTCTACCTGAAAGATGTAAATGATATTCAAATTTAGTTCCAGTGTACAGGCTGCTTGCATATACCCCACGGCAACCCTCAAGCAAGTGACTAATGGGAACATGTGTTCTTTCTATTTTTATAAGGCGGGGAGAACAAGGGGATGGAGGGCTGAGCTTGTGGGGTTTGAAAGCTCTTCTTTCAGGGGACGTGCTGCCATCTGTAATGACAGTAAGACCCAGTGGCAGTGCTGCGGCAGCAGCCCTGACCTGCCTGGGTGCTGCCACCGAGGCTCTTGAGCTGAGTAAATGGCCCTGCGTGTCCCCTCTGTTCCGACGGAAGGAGAGGGACAGGGGACTCCACGGGCCTCTGAGCCTGGGCCCCCCGCCTCTTCTTCCTGGTGGCTTGCCCCAGGGTCACTCTCAGCAGGACCCCATCTCATGGAGCTCTAGTGGAGGAGCGTCCCCTCCACTGCCCTGCGTGTTAACCAGGATTTCTGACCGTCTCCATGTAACGTCAGCTGAGAGGCTTGAAAGTGTCCTGAAGAAAACCACGCCTGTCTTCAAATCTCTTGCAGTCTCTTCCAGCCCATGTTGGGGAAAACAAAACAAGAAAACAGAAGAATGATTCCATCCAAGACCATTTTAGTATCAAAAATTTGTTTGCTGCTGGATTCATGTTGCTGAAAGTATTGAGAAGGCAGGGGTGGGCCCCCATGTCCTGACTGCCCCTTTTCACACCTTATTCCTGTGGGCAGGAAACACATGGCAAAGAGGATGAGATGGGAAAATAAAAGCTCTTTTATATGAAAATTGATGTCTTGTTAGGAGAACACTAGGGTGCAAGTCTTGAAATCCTAGGGTTTGGAGGGACTGGAACAGAGCAACTGGCTCAGTGGCCATCAACTGGGAGTCTTTTCAGAGAAGTGGTTTGGACTCTGGGCCCCCTCCTCCCGTTGTAAAATAGTCTAGCTCTAAGTCTATTTGTTTTGTGTTGGATATCTCAATATCCAAGACTATAGCATGAAGTTATGTGCTAACTACAGTCAATTGATAGGAGCTACCTAAATTTTGATGAGGAGGATCCTATGGCCAAGTCCAGGATCCCTGGAAAGGAGGGCTGGGGTCAGTAGGCACCAGCCTGGAGAAAAGACATAGTGGCTGTGTATGTACCACCATCCCTCAGCTTTTTTGGGGAGTGGGGGTGGAGGTTAAAGAACACCAAACTGTATTTTCTGGCATTGGGATTAGAATCTTTACGAAGACCTAGGCAGGGGTACATTTAGTTTTTAAAGACAAACTTCCTAAGTGCTCAAGGGGATCCATTACCAGCTCAGTTGTTCTGAACAAACTCATGGTGTAAGGAAACCAATCAGCAACCTTAATTAAAAAAAAAAAATCAAACACCAATCAATCCCCCCATGACCAAATGAAGGAGAATCTCGGGGAGGAGATTAGAACCACAAGGCCTAGTTGCTTTTCCCCACATGGAGCCCTGCCCCCCTTCATGAAGGACAAGGCCATCAGCTATTTCCTTATACTTTGCTGTCAGGATTCCAAGGGATCAGGGGCTTTATCCATTTCAGGTGCCTTATGTTTCAGGTCATCCCTTTTGGCCAAACTTCCAGGATTTTCTCTCCTACAGACTTTCTCTCCTAGAATTGTACCTAAAAGATGTCCATCACAGCGTTCTTAAAAATCCAAACCAAAAAAAAAAAAAAAAAAACCAAACTGGGACTAACTAAATGTCCAACAATAAGTAATTGGATTTATAAATAATGGAACATTTATGAATTACATTTATATATAAATGGAATATTAGAAGGCTCTTGAAAGTCATGTTTCTTACTAATTTATTTTGAAGACTATAAAGTAAAAGAAACAGGATACAAGTTATTGTATATATGTTAGGTATATACCAGGGGCTTTGGAGATGAGGAAGGATATATAAACATATATTTAACAAAAATGGGTAGAAGAATATATTGAATGTTGGCAGGGGCACTCCCTGAATGGTAGGGTGATAGGTGAGTTTTAGGGCCTTCCTGTAGTTTTTCTCTATGTTAAAGATTACTTTTATAATCAGTAAACATTTTTTTAAATTAAAAATTTTATTAGAGAAGTTGTGAGATTACAAAACAATCATGTAATGTGCAGAATTTCCATACATCACCCCTCTACCAACAAGTAAACATTTTTTTAAAACCCCAGGTTCCTTTAAAAATTTGGGTGCCTTATTTTTAAGAGTTCTGTACCAAAGTCCTTAGAAACAAACAAGCTGCCTTAGAGCATCTATAAGGGTAAAGTGAAGTGAATTTTCTGTTGATATCCATTTGGGGTTAATATCCAATTTTCATAATATGAGTTAAAAGAAATGCACTCTTTTTCTGTAATTAGGTATTTGGTCTTCTTTATCTGGAAAATTGTTTCCATTTTCCATTTCTCCTTGCTTCTGTGGAGACAGTCAAAATGCATGCCTTAGCATAGTAAAGCAGCCATAACTGTGACCTGTAAAACTGGCCCATCGAGTGCCTACTATGTGCCAAGCAATATACTGAAAATAGGAAATGCAAAAGTATTTAGGACAGAATCTCTTCCTTTCAAGGACCTTTTAGTCTAACAGAGACAGAGAAATGTATTACATTTCATTGGCCACCTATTTCATGCCAAGCATCATCCTAGGACAACCCTGCAACCCAAGCACTGCCACCCCCTTTAGAGACGGAACAGTGGCTCAGCAGCACAGGTGGCAGGCAGGAGAGTAGAGACTCAAACACAGATCTGTCTGTACTTACTCCTGTTAGAACTCTTGAACCAATTTGGAATAGAAAAGAAAACAGCTAATTCTGCCTGAAGAATGTATGTTCCATGTGGAAAAGGATTTTTGGGGTCCATTTTGTTTCCTGCCATATCCCCAGTACCTAGGATAGTGCCTGGCAAGAATGCAGGGTGAGAGTAGTGTAGCCACACAGGGTTGCCTGTAAACCCTGCTAAGTTTTCCTCTACAGACAGAAGGGACCATTTGCCCTCACCCTCTTTAGAAGGCAAACTCGGGCCGGTGGAGGATAGATTGGAGCAGACACCACAGCTGTCCATCTGACAGATGAAGCAGTAGATTTGTGTCTGTAGGAAGGGCATGATACAGAAGACAACTTAGATAGCTATTAACTGTCTTCAGCTCCTTATAGAAGGTCCTAAGTGTGTCCAGAGCATTGGATTCCATTCATGAGCCAGCTCTAACCTCATGAGTTTAAATGGAGAGCATGGTAGGTTTGGTGGTGGTGGGGGGTGATGACCTGTAGTGATGCACATTTATTCTATCTGTCTGTCTAGTAATCTGCTTATGGTGGGTGAGAGAGGAAAAAGGCAACAGATGGAGTTAGAAATGGGCATGACCCCACATTTGCTCTGCTAACTGCCCTCGGCTCAAAGAAACGCAGCTATTTTTCTGTCCTGCATGTCTGCTGACCCAGACTGTCCTCACTGGTTGCTGGTGGTGGGGGCAGATGCATCCCTGATGGAAGAGGCTAACTCACGGCAGGGGGGGTGGCGCGAGGGCGTCGCATTGTTCACCCAATAAGGAAGGAGCAGAGGGAGGTGTTTTCTTCGGCCATAATAAGATTGTCAGGGTCCCTTCCTGGCCTGAACGTTGCGGGGACTGATGAGGCTGCCAGCATGGCAAGCTCACTCTTCTTAATTAGCGCTAATGCAGTTGAGGCTGTTTTCTTAGCCTGACCAAAGGGAATAGTAATTAATATGGTGGGGGAGACAGACGGAGAGTTCAAGGCCAGCATGTGTGCCCTCGACCCTGGGGTCACTGGGGAAGAGGAGCTCTGGGCCGGCGAGGCTCCCATCTAGGGGCCTGGAAGACAATAGCCTGGCTCCTGCAGGCCTGGACAAAGGCCGGCGCTAGTTCTCAAACCAGAGCTCGTTGCAGCCTTCCCACTACTGAAAATTTCTGTCCTTCCATCTCTGGAAGGGGGACTGGCTTATTGGCCTCCCAGCTAGGGTGTGGGGATGTGTATGTCTGCATATGTGTGAATGTGTGTGTGAGTGTGTGTGTGTGTGTGCATGTTAAGGGCTCATTTTTCCCCCAATGTAAACTTCTAAAATCCCGGAGCCTGGAGACTGGCTCTATTGTCACTTTAGTGCTGTTGCTGGTTGAGGCTAGATTTGTCACACACACCCCTCCCCCAAATAAGCAAAACACAATACCCATTTCCCCTCAAGCCCGCACAGCCTCGCAGGGCTGGCAGCTTAGGAGGGAGTGTGGCCTTTTGCAAGCTGGGGAGAGGCTGTCCACGTGGAGGCAGGTGAACTGGAGGGCTTAAGCCAGAGCTGGTGACAATTTGGCCTCCCAGGGAATCCCATAGAAAGAGGGTAAGGGGTAGGATCCAAGTGACTGTCTCACTCCTTCGGGATGACCTTGGCACTCACAGATGACAGGTGGACGGATGGCGCTACAAATAAGTGAAAATACAATGCACTTTCAGAGCCTCTTTCCAGTTTTGAGATTCTCATCCTCGCTGAGACGATTTTGGTTCTTTTAGACCATGTCCTTATTTTCCTTAGGCTGGCTACTTTTATTTTTTCCATTAATTAAATATTGCTGCCTAACTCTTTCAGGTCAGCAGCAATGTCACTTGCATCAGGCATGAATCATGGCCCAGCTGACATTTTAAAAATGGCATCGCCAGGGCAGTGAATGCAGACCAGACACCCAAGCACAATGGCTGGACACTGTAAATTACACTCATAGTCTAATCAGAATAATCAACACACTGACATCTTTATGCATGTGGGCAGAATGCAGGGAAGGGAAAGGGCCCGCCTTGTACTTCCTTGAGATTTCACTTGCAGCAGATTCTTCTGAGGATACAGAGAAAGTCTTTGGGTTTCTCTTTTGAGCACTCTGCGACCTCGTTCCTCAAATTTTCATTTTGTGATAAGAACGGATATAATGAATGTCTCTCAATGCTGGGTTGGTCTCTGTGCAGCTCAAGCAGCATAACTATATATATATGTTTTTTTTTTCATGCAAACATCTCACATACATATATCTCTTCATCAGTACAGGTACATTCGAGTGCTTCTTGCTCACACACACACACACACACACACACACACGCACCATGAATATGATTTAGGACATTCTTAGGTGCTTCTGTCTGCAGAATTGCATTCAGTCTCTTCTACTGTAAGAACAGTTTTTCATAATTTGGACCCAAATTCTTTCCTGAGCCCCATGAATGTGATTTCCTAAGGCCAGACAGGA
This sequence comes from Tolypeutes matacus, assembly GCA_026826555.1. Classification (NCBI taxonomy): domain Eukaryota; kingdom Metazoa; phylum Chordata; class Mammalia; order Cingulata; family Chlamyphoridae; genus Tolypeutes; species Tolypeutes matacus. Next base: position 3,417,096 of record JAKSZT010054017.1, on the reverse strand, counting down.
CAGCCACCCTCTGGCCCAAACCATTCATCACCCTACTAACTCCATTTTTGTTTTTGATTTTTCCCTTTTTTTTTTTTGCCTGAGTCCTTTGCCAGTTTCTCTCAAACTACACACACACTTCTTATCTCTGTAGTTTGCAAAAACAAACAAACAAACAAACAACAACAGCAAAAACTTCCAGAAAGGCTTGAGGCTCTGGGCCTCTCCTGGAGGGTTAGTACTCACTGGTACACTGAAGTGTGGCCAGACCTGAGTGTGAATGCTGTCTGGAACCTGGGGTGGGGGGGTGGGGGTAAAAGAGAGGAGTAGGGGATGAAAGAAGAAAAGAAAGAAGGGAGGGAGGGAAGGGAGAGGGAAGGAGGCTGATTAAAAAAGAAGCTGACATAAAAAGCAGAACTGTTTTCTTTAAAGATCAAAAATCAGGTTACACTTGGCTATAATCAGTTTCTCAAACATTTATTGAGCACCTACAGTGTACTAGGAATGGACAAGATGTGGCCCCTAAGTCTGGTTGTAGAGACTTTATATGCTACTTGAAGTATTCTGATTTTTTTCAATGATGGCAGGAGAGCCATGTGACTGATCTCTATATGCTAATTTTTCAGGTGAGTAAACTGTAGGAGTAGCAGGACCATTCGCCCTGTTTTTCATAGCCGAATACACCAACATTATTACAATAAATGCGGGGAGTGGCACTTACACTCTAGTGCTTCTTTTGTTATACCCCACAGGGTTTGACCTGGTCCTGCCATCCCCTTGGGTCCTCCAGTAAATCTTGTCCACCAGGAAGTCCTCAAATCCTTGGATTCCTGGACCTAAAAACATGGACTCTAGTTTGAGTTCTGGCTTTTCCACTCACCAGTAATAGTACCTTGGTCACTTTGCCACTTGGATCCTCAGTATCTTCATCTATGACATGGGCTTCATGCATTTAGAATTACTGTGATGATTAAATGTGGTTCTAAAACATGGGGCATCATGCCTGGCATAGATAAGCAATTAGTAAATGTGAGCTGGGTGGGTCCAGGCTGGGCCGTCTGGGCGCCCCCAAGTGGCCCCAGTGTAAGCCTGCAGCCTGAGCCACCGTCCAGGCAGGGAGTTAAACATAAAACACCAAGGCCCTATAATACAGTTCCGGGGAACATACCATTGCCAGCTTCTCCCTGCTATTATCACCAATTGCTCCCCTACAATTTGTTACAGTGATTCCTATAGCCAAGCATTTGTTCAACAGGCACTGGTTTCAAGTAGAAAGCACTAGATTAGGTCCTGTGGAGCCAGACAGGTGAGGTGGGAGGAAAGAAAGGGCAGTGAAAGAGACAAAGCAGGAGAGCGGGTAGGGACTGGCAGAACACATCCTGCTGAGAGCCTTTAACCCAAGTCATAACACCACCACACAGATGGGTGTTGCCTAAGAGGACTCCACGTTAGGACATCTGGTCCAGAGCTGCCACAGGGAACAATCTCAGGGAAGGGAGGAGTGACATTATCTTTGCTGCTAAAGAAAAGCAATGATTTGAAGAGGATAGTTCACACCACCAGTTCCTACTTTGCAAACGAGCTGGATAGATACAGAGTTCCTTGAAACAGTAAGCCGCCTTGAGGGATTTACTTATAATTCTGTGAATAAAAATATTGGTAACCTTAATTGCTGGGCCACTCTGCTTATGAACACACAGGAAAGGGGAACAAGGAGCACAATGTCCGAGTGAGCAGAGGCCCCCAGAGAGTGACAGCTGTGATGGCTCCTGTTTAGTGAGCACTTACTGTATGCTAGGCATTGCTTTAGGCACTTTATGCAATTGATCTCATTCCAGTTGTACAGCAGTGCTAGGGTGTAGACACTATTACCTCTGTTTTACAAATAAGGAAACTGAGGCATTTCAAGTGTAAGTGAATAGGGAGTGACTAGTAAGTGGGGCCCAAAGCCACCCTATCATTTAGGATGCTTTTGGCCAAAAGTGGCAAACATCTGCCTCCAGACTGGTTTAAATAATAAGAAAAAGTACAATCTCACCTAAAAACAAGCTTAGCAGTAGGGTAAGCTCGCAGGTTGGTCAATTCAGTGGCCCAGTGACGTCTCTGAGGACCTGAACTTCCACATCTCCCTAAGAATGCTGTCCTGGGTGTGTTAGCTTGCCCTTACTCCAGTTCCCCTTGGGTTGCAGTATGGGCACAGAAATTACAGGTAGTACATTGAGACACAATATTGTCCAGAGGAAAAAGGAACCATCTAGTTCTAGGACTCTTAATAGCACAGCCTTTTCCCAGAAGCCCCCAGCAGACCTTCCTTCCTTTCACTCAGTCCAGAGTCAAGTCATATGAACCAGACCTAACCCAGTCACTGACAAGTGCCTGCCTGGACTAGTCAGGACAGATGTGTGGACAAGGACGGAAACCAGGGCAAAACTGGAAAGAGGAGGGGGATCTGGGAGTGGAGAAGGCAGGTAACATAGTCAGCCACAGCCAGGAATCCAACACTCTGATAGCAACAGGGGAAAATTAGTCTTCAGTCTTTAAAATTGTATCTTTCTGTACTTACCAAAGATACAGGAGTTCCAAATCACTGTTGTTTTTTCCCCTAGGACCTACCTATTGAATAACTGAGGGAGGAATGTCAGTTTTAGTGTTTCCTCAAATTCATAGCATTCATTGGAGATTGGGAATGACATGGAAAGTAGAGGAAGTTAGGAAGAGGAGGAAGGAAAAGGGGAAATGCAGAGGAAAGACTGCATATGCATATTAGAAAGGAAATGTAGTTGTGATTCAGCAATTCGATCTGCAGGGCAGTAAGTCCTGTTCTAAGCCCTGTGCCTGGAAAAGTAATGGCGCCACTGACCCAGAGTGAAGTTGAAAGGGAAAGTTGCTTTGTGCAGGCAGCTGGACTTGAGTTTAGGAACGGTTTCTTTACTCTTTGTTGTTGTTGTTGTTGTTTTGTCATCATTAAGGTTTTTCAGAGAGTCTTTTAACAAGGAAGGATGTCTTGCTTTGGTCAACAGAATAAAGCTAGAAAATAAATGTTTTAAAAGCTGTACAAGGTAACAATGTCCACGATGGTACTAGTCCTTACCTCTGGGTCACGGTTCATTGTTTTTGTTGTCACCTCTGTTTTTAAATGGTTTTCTACACCAGCAAAAGGGAGAGACGAGCCATGGAATTTCCTTTTTTATTTTTATTTTTATTTTTTTAATCAAACAATATATTACACAATATATTTGGTTCATAGTAACGCATTCATACAGTATTTGTCCTTTTGTGTCTGGCTTGCTTCACTCAACATAATGTCCTCCAGGTTCATCCATGTTGCCATATGCTTTATGACTTCATTTCTTCTTACAGCTGCATAATATTCCATCGTGTGAATAGACCACAGTTTGTTGATCCATTTGTCTGTTGATGGACACCTGGGTTGTTTCCAACTTTTGGCAATGGTGAATAAGGTGGCTATGAACATCGGCGTGCAGATGTCTGTTCGTGTCACTGCTCTCAGTTCTTCTGGGTATATACCCAGTAGTGGTATTGCAGGGACACGTGGCAAGTCTATATTCAACTTCTTTAGGAACTGCCAAACAGTCCTCCATAGTGGTTGTACCATCCTGCATTCCCACCAACAGTGAAGAAGTGTTCCTGTCTCTCCACATCCTCTCCAACACTTGTAATTCTCTGTCTTTTTAATAGTGGCCATTCTGATAGGTGTGAAATGATATCTCATTGTAGTTTTGATTTACATTTCCCTAATCATGAGTGTGTTGAGCATTTCTTCATGTGTTTTTTTGCCATTTGTATTTCTTCTTCGGAGAAATCTCTATTCAAGTCTTTGGCCCATTTTTTAATTGGGTCATTTGTCTTTTTATTGTTGGGTTGTAACATCTCTTTATATATCCTGGATATTAAACCCTTATCAGATATGTGATTTCCAAATATTTTTTCCCATTGAGTTGGCTGCCTTTTCACCCTTCTGACAAAGTCCTGTGAGGTGCAAAAGTGTTTAATTTTGAGGAGGTCCCATTTATCTATTTTTCCTTTTGTTGTACGTGCTTTGGGTGTAAGGTCCAAGAAACCACCACCTACTACAAGGTCTTGAAGATGTTTCCCTACATTTTCTTCTAGTAGTTTTATGGTCCTGGCTTTTATATTTAGATCTTTGATCCATTTTGAGTTGATTCTTGTATAGGGGGTGAGATAGGGGTCCTCTTTCATTCTTTTGGTTATAGATATCCAGTTCTCCCAACACCATTTGTTGAAGAGACTGTTTTGTCCCATTAACATGGACTTGGTAGGTTTGTCAAAAACCAGTTGACTGTATAGGTGAGGGTTTATTTCTGGATTCTCAGTTCTATTCCACTGATCAATATGTCTATCTTTATGCCAGTACCATGCTGTTTTGACCACTGTAGCTTTGTAATATGTTTCAAGGTCAGGCAGTGAAATTCCTCCCACATTGCTCTTCTTTTTTAGAATACTTTTGGTTATTCGGGTGCACTTACCCTTCCAGATGAATTTGGTAATTGCCTTCTGTAATTCTGTAAAGTAAGCTGTTGGGATTTTGATTGGTATTGCATTGAATCTATAAATCAGTTTGGGCAAGATTGACATCTTCACGATATTTATTCTCCCAATCCATGAACACGGAATGTCTTTCCATTTGTTTAGGTCTTTTTAAATTTCTTTTAGCATTGTTTTGTAGTTTTTTTGCATATAGGTCCTGTACTTCTTTGGTTAAATTAATTCCTAGGTATTTGAGTCTTTTTGTTGCTATTGAAAATGGAATTTTCCTCCTGATTTCCTCCTCAGATTGTTCAGTACTAGTGTACAAAAACATTACTGATTTTTGCGTGTTGATCTTATATCCTGCCACTTTGCTGAACTCATTTATTAGTTCAAGTAGCTTTGTTGTGGATACTTCAGGATTTTCTAAATACAGGATCATGTCATCCACAAACAGTGAGAGTTTTACTTCCTCTTTTCCTATTTGGACGCCTTTAATTTTTTTGTCTTGTCTAATTGCCCTAGCTAGAACTTCTAGTACAATGTTGAATAACAATGGTGACAGTGGGCATCCTTGTCTTGTTCCTGATCTTAGGGGGAAAGCTTTCAACCTTTCCCCATTGAGTATGATGTTGGCTGTGGGTTTTTCATATATGCCTTTTATCATATTGAGGAATTTTCCTTTTATTCCTATCTTTTGAAGTATTTTTATTAAAAAAGGATGTTGGATTTTGTCGAATGCCTTTTCTGCATCTATTGAGATGATCATGTGGTTTTTTTCCTTCAATTTGTTAATGTGGTGTATTACATTGATTGATTTTCTTATGTTGAACCAGCCTTGCATACCAGGAATAAATCCCACTTGGTCGTGATGTATAAGTCTTTTGATATGCTGTTGGATTC
>JAKSZT010054017.1:3360988-3411305 GCA_026826555.1 Tolypeutes matacus | reverse complement strand
CTTTAATATTTCCTGCAAAGGTGGATTCTTTTTTGCAAACTCTCTTAGTTTCTGTTTGTTTGTGAATACTTTATATTCACCTTCATATTTGAAGGACAGTTTTGCTGGATAAAGAATTCTCGGCTGGCAGTTTTTCTCTTTCAGTTTCCTAATTGTATCATACCACTGTCTTCTTGCCTCCATGGTTTCTGAAGAGAAATCTGCACTAAGTCTTACTGGACGTCCTTTGTACGTGATCGTTTGCTTCTCTCTTGCTGCTCTGAGAATTTTCTCTTTACCTTTTACACATGACATTCTGAATAATATGTGTCTTGGCGTAGGTCTATTTGGATTTATTCTCATTGGGGTATGGTGTGCTTCTTGGACATGTAAGTTCATTTCTTTCGTGAGAGTTGGGAATTTTCCAGCTATTATTTCCTCAAATACTCTTTCTGCCCCTTTCCCTTTCTCTTCTCCTTCTGGAACTCCCATGACACATATGTTCTTGCATTTTGTGTTATTCAATTCTCTGAGCCCCTGCTCAATTTTTTCCATTCTTTTCTCTCTCTGTTCTTTTCTCTCTTCAATTTTAGCTGCTCTGTCTTCGGTATCACTTGTTCTTTCTTCTATCATTTCGAGTCTGCTGTTGTATGCCTCAAATGTATTTTTGACTTCACCTATTGTGTCTTTCATTCCCATGAACTCCGTTACTTTTCTGTTCAGGATTTCAAATTCTTCTTTGCGTTCACTCAGTGACTTCTTGATGTCATTGATCTCTTTAACTATATTCTCTTTCATCTCATTAATTTGATTTTGGAAATTTGTGCTCAACTCACTGATTAGTTCTCTCAAATTCTGCATCTCTTCTGGGACTTTGCTGTATTCCTTTTCTTGGGCCATGTCTTCTATTTTCTTAGTTTGGCTCGTAATTTTTTGCTGGTGCTTAGGCATCTGGTTAGGTTGTATTTTATTTGGATGCTCTATCTCTTTCTCTTTTACGGGGTTTTAGTGGCAGGAGGCTGTGAGTTACCACAGCTCTTTGATTTTTGGCTCAACTTTGATTGTTAGGATTGTTCTGCTGGTTGCTCAAAACTGGGCATTGGACCCAGTAATTGGTTGTAGAGTTGTTTCCTAGGGCCTTGGGCAGGGAGGCTGTAGAGGCCAGGAAAAGCCTCTCTTACTTATTAATTTTGTTATGTGCACTTCCTTGGTCTGCCAGGAGATGGCGCTTGTTGGCAGCTCTCAATTCAATGCCTGGTCGGAGCATATTTGTTGTGACACAGACCAGATCAATGTGATAGAGCTTCCTGTCTTGGGGCTAAGAGCCCTGTGATTCAAACTTTCTGAGACAGTTCTCTAGACTTCTCTCGTAGCGCCCCCCTTTTCCCAGCTAGGAAATATTTCCACTCCCTTCTGAATCCTCAACAATCAGTCCCTGTTAGCAGAGGAGGAGATTGGGAGGTTTATATATCTTTAGCCCATTGCAGGCTCCAAGGTAAACGGCCTGGAAGGACTCTCGGGACAGGGCAGACCAAACCTGGGAGTCAAAAGCAGGGTCAGCCCCAGGCTCTCTCTCCCCTCTCCCGTGGAGTCCTCAACAATTAGTCCAAGCTAGAAGAGAGGAGGTTGCGAGGGTAGGATTTCTCCAGTCCTTTCTAGGCTCCCAGGGCAAACCGCCGTGTAGAAGGGTCCATGGGGCTCCGCAGCCCAAATTTCAGGTCCGAACCTGAGTCAGCCTAAGGCTGTGTCCCTCTCTCTCCCCTTTCCAGGAGTGGTAGATCCCTGGAGCCCCCTTTGTCTGTGGTCGCAGGCCCAGGGGCCCAAGAATTCTGAAGAGTGTGGGGGAGGGTGCCGGCAGCAGCAGAAGCTGCTACTTGCAACTCACGGTTCTGTTGTCGCGATTTCGCTCTTCTGTCCCTCTCTCCTCTGGGTGGTGTGCAGCCTTCGCCTGCTGTCCTAAATCCTAGAAGATCTTTTTTGGGGCTGTTTCAGCTTGTCCTCTAGCTATTTTTCTGGAGAAGAGATTCCCGTGTCTTACTAGTCCACCATCTTCCCGGAAGTCCCCTCTCTTTACTCTTTGTACGAGACTCTGAAAAAAATAGTTCACATGTTTTCCCTGTGCCAATTGAGGTGCCAGGGCAGTGAAGAGGGAAAGACAGGGTAGTCTATAACTTCAGGAACTGGTTGCATGACATTTACTACAAGAGAATGAGTTTGGCATGAATGGGGGGAGGGGGTCGCAATCTGACTGCCAACCTCCAAAACTCTATTGTCAGAAAGTTTATGATGTGATGGAGTCATTACTAAATATTTGCAAAGGAAAGTGGCCCCATCCAAGTATGGAACAGAGGAAAACATCTGCAGAGATGACCTGGTTCTTCCCTAATCAATTAAACCATCTTCCTCAAACAAGCTGTTTTGTTTCCATGAATTAGCTCCTTGCCCTTCCTAAATGGAAAAATAAGATGATTTGATGTAGAAATAGGTGAAAAACAAGGATGCCCAGGAGAATAAATATGGAGTATGTTTGCCCCTGAAGCATGGGAAAGAAAATGTGTTTTGTTGAGGGGGAAACCCCAGGAAGATGGTAGGTCTTATTGCAATCTGTGGTTCATCCTGGAATCTTGCAGCCTTTCCTGGCAGAATGAAGGAGCTGGCTCCAGTTGGAGGAATTTAGATGGGTTTCATTTGTGACTTTCCTGCCTTTATGAAACTTAGGGCTTTACTCACCTAGAATAAGTCCAGACAGAGCATTGCCTCAAGTCTTGTCCTGGGTGTGTGTGCTCCAGGAGAGAAGAGGAAATCCTGCCCAAGCTGAAGTCCTGGGGAGATGAAACTGTGGTGTCCCACCTGTTAAGAAACCTAGGGGATGTGCAAAATTCTATATCACCCAAGCCCCGATGGGGGATTTATGGCAGATCTACAAAGATGAGAATTTATTTAGGCTCTTCTGCCTAGAATTTCTTGTCTTTTTTTCTGTTGTTTTTTTATTGGCATAAAATGCTTTATATTTACTTTTGGGCATTTATCACTTATGACAAGGATGTTTAGATGACGACTGTAAATGAAATATATATGCATCCTAAAGATATTTATATAATTTAGCAAAATTATATTTCAGGTTCTTTTAAAATCATCTGCTCGGTTTATGTCTTGCCAGCACCACAAAACATTTTACTAATCGTATCCTAATGTGGGAATGAACATGCATTACTTAAACATACCAAATATATGAACATATAAATAGTATTTAAAATACTTCTTAAACTATAAATTATGATCGCTATGTTAAAATACCAATTTCTAGAGAAAATTGATTTAAGAAAAATAGCTAATCACAGTACCCTATGAAAGCAGCATTTTTCAGTATCATTTAATTTTTAAGCAAGGAGATTTGAGTTGTTGTTTCATTTTGCATTCCATTCTATTTTTTTCCCCCATTCATTTGCTGAACAATCATCTTCTAGAATATCCCACTTCTGCTGTGGTATCAATTGGCGGGCTACCAAAAAGATGTAAATGATTTAATTGAATTAGTTTAATTAGGTAAATTAACAGTTAAGCATATCGCACACAAGCTTGTTCTGTTTATACTATACTACATTATGGAGATAATTTAGTGCAGAAGGAGAATGGGCATGACCAAAATTCCAATGCAATGAGCCAGATTAGCTGGCAGAGGAAAAAAATACAAAGATAACGGTTGCTGGAATTAAATCTCAGTAAATAATTTATGTGATGGATTCATTATGTAATTTGAGTCGTAGACAACAACCAGTTGATAGTCAACGAATTTGCAAAAGCATTGCTCCCTAACAAAAGTGTGAAGAAGACCAATGTGTTTCTGACCTTTTTGGAAGTATATCCCCAGGAAAATTCTAACATTCTTCTGTAATTCAGACAAATTGACATAATACAGGGCAGCTTGATTAGGCAAAAATCTGCATTAAAGCAGAAGAAACAAACCATAGTGTGCTTGCTTTCAAGTACATGCCGTTGAATCAAATAAAACAGGGTTTCTCAACCTCAGAACTATTCTGTGCCAAATAATTCATTGCCATGAGGATCTGTCCTGTGCATGGTAGGATGTTTAGCAGCATCCCTGGCCCCTACTCACTGGATCCCAATAGTACCACTTTGGTTGTGATGATCAGAAATGTCTCCAGACACTATGAGGTTCAAAATTGCCCTGGTTGTAAGCCACTGCAAGAAAACCATTGAATGTTATCTAACATGGATCTTTAGGAATCCTGCTTTAGTGAATTATTCACCATGATGAATTGTAACTTTCTTAGCCCTTACATAGAATGTTATATAAAACCTGAAAAAATATTTAATGCCTTAAGTAATTTAAACATCCTCTTGTTCTTTCTCATGCAGCCATCCATCCATGCATTCATTCGACAAGCATTTATTCTGCACTGACCAAAGAGTCTCAGTAGATGCAAAGACATGAAACACATTGGAGGGCAAAGAGCTATGGGCAAACCTGTGAATGAATCACAAAGCATCGGATAAATACTGGCAGATGTGGGGAGGCTGAGGAAACTGTGAGCATTTGTGAGAGAGCATCAGCCTTGGGTAACTTGCTTTCAGTTCTGTGTGGAAGAATGCGAGGCCCAGAGAGTGGGGCAGGGGCCACCGCCAAGGCGTCAAAGGAGATTTTAGCTGACCTAGTGACAGTTTGAGCAATCAACAGATTTTAAGCAATGAAGTGTTATAACCATGAGGGTGGCCTTTCAAAAAGAGCAAAGATTTTTCAAATCACACATACAAGTTAAATCCTGACTTTGTCACTTACCAACTGGGTCAGATCTCTGAGCTTCAGGTCCTTATCTGTAAGATGGAGATAATAATAGTGACCCCAGAGGGAGGCTGCAAATCTAAAGTGAGACAGAGTATATAAAGTGCCCACATAGGATCTGCCTCCTAAAAGCCACTCAGTTAATATCAGTTCCCCTTTCCTTCATTAGCCAGTTCTTCCCACATACCTCTTTCTCATGAAGGATGCAATGGGAAGCATACGTTTATGATGTTAGCATTCCCCGACATCTGGATTGTATTGTTGAATGTCACTGAAGTTGTCCAAAACCTTGCTACTGGATTTTGTTTATTCTAAAGCTGAAGTATTTAAATCCCTTAAATTGATAACGTCAGTTTGACGTCCATGTTAATCTTCCATGAGATTTTAGGATCTGGAATCTGGAGGTGGCTTCTTTCACCACATCCGTGGATCCAGAGCCAAATGTGGCCATTGTTACCGTGGAAATCAGGGAGAACATAGAAAAGTATCTACTGTGAGAAGTGCTCATTTTCTGTACAAAGGGATTTAACTGTTTTGCCAAGCAAATTTCTGGTAACAAGTCTTGAAATCTGGCATTTTTATTCTGTTGGAAAACAGCAACAACCAGAGAGGAAGGGAGACCTGTTTCGCATTTGGAAATACCAACAAAACCACATTCCCATTCCTTCAGCAAATTCATCACTAATGTACACTGGGCTTTGTGTAAAAAATGGACTGCGGAGCTAAGCTATTTTCTTTGGGATTATGACATGTCTCTCTCTCTCACGTGCATGCCCCACCGTGATACATCTATAAATGAAGAGGACATTTCCAAAGCACACATTTTATTATCAGAAACATAGAAGCATAATGTAGTAAACACCCTGGACACAGATGCCCTCTCTGCCCCTACTTGCTGGGCACGATCTTCTTGTTCCTTACTGTGGCAACCTGGCCACAGCCCGAGCAGGATTCCCCATTCAAGGTGACCAAGGCAGGGAAGCCTCTGGAGTGCAGCCTTCCTGGTGGCTGGCCTCAGACCCCTGCCTTCCCTGAAGACATTTGAGGTCAATCCCTGTTCAATTGCCACTGCCACCAACTGCAGCCAAAGAGGAAATCGGAATCTTCTTAACCCTTTCCACACCCAGGGACTTATTCTCAAAAGTTTATTCATCTTGTGGTTGTTATGGCTCTAATGACTTGTGAGTTCAGGTTTATCCTGAGAGGGAAATGGTAAATTCACAGTGGCCTCAGGATTTAGGAAGTTCTAGGAGGAATGGTCAGATGCTGTGCTACATCTCTATCACATTACCTACTCTCTGCCATCTTTCTGCCTCCCACTACTTTTTTCTTTCCTTTTTTAGAAAGTTTTCTTATTTGGAAATTATTTGGCTTAGCGGAAAAGTTGCAAACATAGTTCGGAGTGTTCCCATATACTCTTCATCCAACTTTCCTCAGTGGTAACTTGTTCTATAACCATAGTACAGTTGTCAAAATTAAGAATTAAAATTGGGACAATACTATGAACTGGCTACCGGCTTTATTTGGATTTCACTGTTGTCTTTCACTAATGTCCTTTCTCCATTCCAGGATCCAATCCTGGATCCCACATTGCATTTAGTTGTCATGTCTCTTTAGTTGCCTCCAACCTGTGACAGTTCCTTGGTCTTTCCTCATCTCTAGTGATCTTATTTTGCAGAATGTCCCTCAGGTTGCTCTGCCTGATGTTTTCTCATGAGTAGATCAAGGGCCTGCATTTTTGTCAAGAACACCCCAGAAATGATGTGCCCTTCTACATGCGTCACGTCAGGGGTACACGATGCCGATATGTTTTACTACTTGTGACGCGAGCTTTAGTCACTTGCTTAAGATGGTGCCTGCTAGATTTTCCCATCGTAAAGTAACTATTTTCCCTTTGTAATTAACAAATACCCTGGAGGAAATACTTGGAGACTGTGCTACTCTTCTGCTTCTTCCCTGACTCCTAGAGTCTGTGAGTGGCTCTTGCCCTCAACAGTTATTACCGCAGCATTCTCATGATGATTTCCTAGTTCATTCTTTGCTCATTGATTCATTAGAACTCCAACAACCTTTTGTCTGAGTCTGCACAGAATCTGCATCGTCACCTGGTAGGATTTTGCCCAGCCTCACTCTCTCATTCCTAAAATGGATGCTACAGATAGTTTTCAAAAATGGAAAGGAAGAGAAATAAAAACAGCAAACAAAGGAATAAAGGAGACTGGAGGAATTCTATTCCAGGCTCGCCATGTGACTTTGAAAAAGTCATTGAGTTTCCGTTTTCTTTTCTGAAAATGAAGGGACTAACCATCTCTAAAGCTCTTGCAGATTTAAAACTCTGTGATTCCCTGACAGGATGTCCGCTGGTAAGAGAATCTGTAGCTGGTATCACCAAACTGCCCAGGAGTGAGACAAACACAAGGCAGCAGCAGCCAAAGACGGGGGAATTCAAGGAGAAGAGGAGGAAATGGCCCATGAATCTTTTACAAGCACTAGTGATACTGACATTAATAATACTTTACACGCTGGGAACTACATTGGAGGGAATGTTAAGGTTTGGGGAGGAGGCAGCCCCATTTGGGATGAGGTCTTTTATCTTTGCCTGGCCCTTGAAAGAGATGAGTCAGCCCTTTTCTCCCCAGATTGAAGAATTCATAGTGTGTGCATCCACTGTCTTTTTCATTACTTTGCATCAGGCTCAATACCCATTTAAGGCTTAATGGTTGCAGAATTACACTGGGTATAAAATATAGTTTTAAATGAGATAACTTAAGAGTTAAAAGTTTCATTCTTAACCTCTATATAAAGCTCATAAAACATCCAGGCCTCAAGACTAAAAATCCTCTTACTCTCGTCTAAGCTAAGTCTATTTCTACTGATTTGCAACCCAGAGCTAGTATTTAGTGGTATTTTAAATATCACACATTAAATATTAGAAATTACTGTTTATTTTCCATATCTTGCTAGATAACTTTAGAACATCAGACCTCATTTATTTGGGGAAAAAAAAAACCAAGAGAGAAACTTTTTTGAGTATAAAAGGGAGGGTTGGCTCCTAGGCGTGAACTGTGAATGCTGAATTGGGTAAGACACCCCAGAGTGAGGAGTGACTCGTGAGCAGTGATCCTTTCTCTTACCTGGAGAGAGAATTCCAGAGATGAGTGAACTCAAAACTAGTCCCCAACTCATTTTATTTGAGCCAGTGCTTATTAAACTCCTTCCCCCACTAGTTTGTCCTCAGATCTATTAGCAAATAGTAGGCAGCTCTGGTTTGGGAGACTCCGTGGTAATGTCCCATTTTTACCTCAGATCTTTGGAAATTTCACTGCAGAACTGCTTTCTGTAATATCTTTTGGGAAATTACAGGGAAGGTAGGGTGGAAAGCATGAGTGGCCAATTTGTCACCAATGATGGTGGAAATTCTGTGCTATTGCTTCAACAGCAAGTTCGGCTCCCTTCTGGCAAGAACCCATATTCCTCTCTGTCATTGCTATATCTCTAATACTGAGTACAGGGCCTGGCATACAGTAGGTACTCAATAAATCTCTGATGTAGAATAAATGGTTGCTTATAAAGAATATCTCTGTATGGGTTGCACCCTAAGTATGTCCATTCTGTCTATCAGTGTGGTGATGGTTGGTGATGGAGGTGCAGGAAGTGCTGCACTTGGAGGTCTATAACTTATATTATTTATACAATACTTTGTAACAATATTTTTCAAAATGTGTTTCTTGGAACGTTAATAGATACCATTCAATAGAAGGGTCCTGTGGTCAAATGTTGACCTTGGAAAGGCCAAGCAGTTTTCACTTTTGGTTTTTGTTTTTAGCTGCAGGACTTATCAGAGCCTTTGGTAATTTGAATAGGTGTTGGGACTCACCAGGAGAGTCATAAAACATTTGACTACTGAATCTTCTTTCCGTGATGCACCTTTCATGCCGTTAACCAAGTGAACACAGTATGGGAAACATTGGTTTATAATACACAGAACTTCTCTTTTGGAGCTTGGACTAGGTACTTGGGTAATCTTCAGGATCAAATATATAACATGAAAAATGTGTATACACATTTAAATAATTGTTCAGTGCATGAATGAACAAATGAATGAATGGGTGGATTATTAGCTATATCAGAATAATATTTTTACCTAAATCATATAAGGATTAGCATCATTGTCACTGATTACCAAGAGAGTTCTTCAGATTCCCCCAAACCACAAATATCCTCACATGTAACCCTTTTCACCTTTCCCCTTGCCACCCCTCCACCAAGTACAGCTACTCATTACCTTTTGCTAATTGCACTATTTTTTTTTTAAAGATTTATTTATTTACTTTATCCATTTTAAACCCCCCCTTCCCCATTTGCTGTTTTTGTGTCCATTCGCTGGGCAATTCTCCCTCCATCTCTTCTCATCCTTCTCCTCCATTCTTCACCAGGATTCGATCCTGGAGACCTCCAATGTAGGAGAGAGGTGTCCTGCCACCAGCGCCACCTCGGTTCTTGGCTTTCAGAGCTTTTGGAGCATCTCATCTTGTCTCTCCCCTGCGTGTCTCTCCTGTTACGTCATCATCCTGCTGCATGGCTCCCGGGGCCCGGCAGCTCACCAGCACACAGAGCCTGGCAGCCCATGTGCCTCCTATATATATATACATCCTATTTTACCGGGAGGTCCCGGAGATCGAACCCAGGTCCCTCCATATGGCAGACGGACGCCCAACCATTTGAGCCACACCCGCCCCCCTTGCACTCACTTTTTAACTGGTCTTTTCACATGTGGTTTAGCTGCCCTCCAATCCATCCATGTCTCGGCTCTGATGTGTACCCAGGACCTCCTACAGTATGGTTCCGACTCACCTCCAGCCTGATCTCCTTATTTACGCATGGGCCACATTCCACCCAAACCAGCCACCTCCTGTTTCCTGAGTATGCTCTGAAATTTCTCACTCCCACGGTGCTATTTGTGTTGTTTCTTCTTTTTTGGAATGCCTGGGGAATCCCACATCATTTGTGGGAAGGGCTTCTTGGAATATTACCAGTTTGTTCACTTCCACTCAAACCACTCCCTTAGTGAGAATATCTCAAGTCCTGCTCTTTTCCAAATCTCCATGGCATTCT
This sequence comes from Tolypeutes matacus, assembly GCA_026826555.1. Taxonomy (NCBI): domain Eukaryota; kingdom Metazoa; phylum Chordata; class Mammalia; order Cingulata; family Chlamyphoridae; genus Tolypeutes; species Tolypeutes matacus. Next base: position 3,401,407 of record JAKSZT010054017.1, on the reverse strand, counting down.
GTTATATCTCTCATAATTCCCCAGTATGCGATCGGTTGCCTCTTAACTATACCCTCCCCTGCACACCCCCTTGAATCGTAAACTCCTGAAAGGCGGCGTTTTCCTTTTATTTTTGTACCTCGCACAGCTCCTTGCACACAGGGGGCACTCAGCTAATATTTGGTGAGTTGAGCACCCCTCTTAAGATCCATAATTGCATCTGTATTGTTGCTTTTCAACAGAGCAGCGCAGAGCCCTGACCTAAGACCACAGGTCATGCCCTAAGAAAGCTTAAGTTCCAAATGGGAAGCCCAATTATCTTCTCGAATTATATAGCCAAGCATCAATTTACTAATGGGCTACATTGCAGAAGTTCATTTGTAAGTCTGTTGTTCAGAACCTGGGTTGACTTTTCCCTTCGAAACAGTATTATACGCAGCGGTCGTGTCTCCCAGCCAGCCCACAGAAGCCCATTTAACTTGTAATGTGGCTAAAGTCCGATACTAATAGCAGCCTCAGGGGTTCATCGGCTTCTTCTCTCAGGCCATTGCCAGTCTTAACACTACAGACCTTGCCCTGAGGCAAAGTACAAGGCAGGGAAGGGATGGGATAAGGGGCACCATCTCCAGCAGCTGTGGATGATGGAGGGAAGGGAGGGAGGAGGGGAGAGAAGCAGCTACTGTATGCTGGAAGAAGGAAAGTAGAAGGCAAGCAGCCTGGAGAAGCTGAACTAGGGCCTCCGCTCTGGTCTGCAGTGGCTCTACATGAGTAATGGGTACAATGTGGACCGTGTGCCTGAGGCTTGGGGGATTAATATAGCCGGACATTTATTTCTTCTAGGCTGTCTTTGGAAAGCTGCTTGCCTCTGCCTGTCTCTGAGGTTTTCCATTGCTCTTCCTTCAGTTTTAACCACAGTTGAAACTAAGTACATCAACAAAGAAACCAAGGAAAGACTTATTTCAACAGAGGGAGGTACCTACTAAAATATCGACCAGAGGCCACAAACCCAAATGCTAAGGGGCCAGGCAGGCTGTGGAAATGAGTTGGAGCACCCTGCAAAGCACAGAGCAGCCCCCTCTCGGCACCAGTCAGGCTTTTGCTGGAGTTTCAAAATATTCAGCTTTTTTCAAGAGAAGCCATGAATCTAAATTATTATATACCATCTCCTGGTTTTTATAAGTTGACAATTAATTGATATCTTTTAAACATTATGCAAGGTAAACACACACACATATAAACACATTTATGAGGTGAGGCCAATTCTATCCACACAATCTTTGCTGTAAGGGTTGTATTTCGCTTTATGTGGTCTGGAAAAGAGATTATAAATAGAATATTTGTAGGTAAGATCATATATTCCCATTTGATGGACATTAAAATTTCAGAGATGTTTTCCCACAGAATAAGATTTTTGTTCAACAACACATTTGAAAATCACACTGCAGGGAATGGTGAACGTATATATTTCAAGGGGCAAGTGTCAATTTCTGATAAAATTTTAATAATAATGCACCAACCTTCTATTACATTTAATTGCTAATACATCTAAAACCCATGGTAAAATGACTCTGAAAATTGAGGAAAATTTTGACCAAGGTCTGGGATACTTTTACACAGAAACTCATGTCAGCATTTCCAAAGAAAACTTCAGCACACGGCTATTCTCATTCTCTGCAGAGCCTGTATCACAGGACTCTGCTTTAAAAGTTCTCAGTCATTCTACAGTAGCCACTAGGGTCACTCAACTGAAGCCCAGGGGTGAGAAGCTCTTTGGCTGTGGTCTGATCACCTTTGACTCTCCCACTAGCATGAAAGCGCTTTGGTTGGTGGCCAATAAAGATTGTGAAGTCTTCAGTGCCACCAGCAGCTCTGTCCAAGAGGGCAGCTGTGTCTGTCTCATGTAGAAGAGGTCTGTGCTGCTTTGCTGTGGTTTCAGGCTGGAAATCAAAAGCATGGCATATTGGCTCTAAGTGCTAGATCCTAGGTCTAGAACTGCCACTGTGAGCTTTGACAAGTCTCTTAACCTCTTTGTGCTTTTGTTTCCACATCAGCAAAAATGAGGTTTTTAAGACACCTTGACTCTTGGAACACAAAACCTAAAAGGTGATTCTTCACTTGCACCTCTCATGAGGCTCTTAGAGGAATGACGAGAGATGGTGCTGGTATTCAGTGGGTGAGTCTTAGTTTGCTGGCCTGCCATAAGAGAGTACCACAGACTAGGTAGCTCATAACAACTGCATTTCACTATCTCCCAGCCTAGGAGCTGAAAGTTTGAAACCAAGGTGTCAGCAGGGCCATGCTCTCTCTGAAGCCTGCAGCGTTCTGGTGACGGCTGGCCAACAATCCAGGGTATCTTTCAATTTCTTCTCCATCACATGGCCATCTTCTCTGTGTCTTCTACTAATTGTGTCCCAATTTTCTCCCCTTATAAGGATACCAGTCATATTGAATTAGGACCCACCCCAATCCAGCCATCTTAACTGATAACATCTTCAAAGATCCTATTTCCAAATAGAGTCATTCACAGGGCTGGGAGTTAGGAATTGAACATATCATTTTGGGGAACTAATTCCATCCATAACAGATGGTAACCAGCGTGATTCTTCGTCCTTACTGGCATCGTTAGCTTCATACGAGGATGCAGCCTCTCTTGTTTGGTTTTTCCTTCACCCAACAGCTATTGCCTTTAGACCACACTGGTCCAGGAGCAGGAGATGGTTAAGCACCCGAGGTGGGCCTATGGGTACAAAATGGAAACAATTCTTAAAATGAGAGGTGCAAGTGAAGAATCACCTTTTAGGTTTTGTGTTCCAAGAGTCAAGGTGTCTTAACCCTTTATTCAGGGCATAGTTATGCCAAATGCAACTATTTTTTCTTTCCTCTGGGCATGTCCAGGGTTGATGATTCAGCCACAGCATGTCTTATTCATGCTCAGACACATCATTAGGTTCTCCAGGGAATAATAAACTTTTAAAGGGCAGAGCATGTCCTCCTGTCTTGCAGTCTGCTGTGCCTAGCTTGGCACTATAAACAAAAGGGTACTAATAAGTTGCTTTTTTAGCACGTAAATGACTCATTTTGGGTGAAATACTCATCTAGGGGATAGATTAATACTTCTCATTTCACCATGGATGGCCTTAACAGAAAAAGTCCCTGTACTAAATGCAGAGAATGAATGTTTAAACTAACAGTACAAATCCCTTGCACAAAGTCATGTTGAAATGAATGGGAAGAGAGCCAACCTTTTATGGAAAACCAGTGCATATCTCTGCAAAGTTTGATCAAGCCCAGCATATGAGGACAACTCTGATTGTCTCAGATGGTGTTTGACATGGCTCATCCATCCTCTCCCAGGGAATTACTTGGATAACATATGGGCTCCATGTGATGCCACACCTGTTCCCTCCTGAGCTGAGGCTAAGCAGTTCTTTAGGGACCTGCTCACAGCAGCACCGAGGCCAGAGGTCTGACCCTCTGGGTTACCCAAGGGCAATGTCAAGGTCACTGCTGCCCTGCCTTCAAGCCCAAAGGGCCCCAAGGTTATCTAGTTGGAAACTGGGTTTCCAAGACTCTGTTCTGCTTTCACTCCTCTCAGGCCCAAAGGAGTGAGTATTCCCAGCTCAGAGGCAGCTTCCAGACGTTGGCCACACATCGAACAATAGTGCTGCTGGCTGTTGGGATTCTGAGTTGCCTTTATTTTTTGGCTGGAGTGCACTGGGGATGAAAAGGAAGAGTGGCTGTGTCAATGAGGAATCAGTAGCAGCTGCATCTGCTGCTGATTAGGGTTATTGGCACCCAAACCCCTTTCTTTGTCACCTCAAGATCCTTCCAGGGACTCAGGCTTGTCCTGGTTGATTTCTTCTGCCTGAGTTCACCCTCTCAGGTCAATTCTGCTCCACATCATTCTCTCCACACATCTGTTTTATTGCAGATGCAACAATAGACTCTCTTTTCTCTGTATCTGCTCTGATACCACTTAATGCAGAAATGCCTATAGGGGACTTGGAATGAGCAACCATCCTCTTAGGTCCCAGGCCAAATCCCTCCACCCAAGCAGAAAAAAAGCAGCTCCACAGGCTTCTGTAAGCACAGCTTCTTCCCCCACACCCTACCCTGTCCATCTTTCCTCCCCCGTCCATCTTTCTACTCCTATCCTTTGCTGCTCCTCTGTGGCCCCAGTCTTCCATGTCCATCAGAAGAGAGGGTAGGTGCACTTCCCTCAGTTTCTGTTTGCTTTCCCCGCCACCCCCTCCCTCCCCCCTGCCCCAGCCTGTGGGAATCAGAGTTTGGGGTAGGAATTGATAAAAGCAAGCATTTTGCCATAAAAAGAATGTATGAGGGCAATGGAAGGCCATCCATGCTATTCCCCAGGCTTCCTTTCTTTGAAAGGAAGATCTGGCCAGACCTACAGAACTTACTGCCTTGGGAGTGTACTCTTTTTTTCACTCGGTGCAGTACGTCCTTGTGTATGAATTAAAGATTAAAGGCAACTTAACCTGCATTTTGCTTTATCTCCATATATAGGAGAGGGAGGAAGTGTGTATATTCGGTATGAGCTCCTGGTTCTAACACCAGACTAGGAGATGGGAGACCAAAAGTGTGGAAAGACCAGCGATTTCTTCCTGACTCTGCCACTCCATCTTATAACCTCAGGCAAGTCACTAAACAGGTCTGTGCCTGTCTTTTTCATCCATAGAAGGAGTATAATGACATATCAGTGAATTACTGATGTGTCCTCTTCCAAGCCCTGTGGGTGTTAGACTGGTGATGACATCATTATACCATTGACCATGTAACAAAGGACACAAAGTATGGTTCATCGTTCAGTGGAACGCCAGCGTTTGGGCTCTCCCTCATTTTTAAATATCATCAATTTTAGATGGTGCACAGCTGAATTGTAGTCCCAGATGCTTCCACCCACCAAGCATTGCAGCTACCTTTGCAATCTTTTAGAACAGGGTATTTTAGTTTCCTTGACTGCCCAAGTAAATATGCAATAGGATGGCTTAAACAATGGGAATTTATTAGCTCATGGTTTTGAGGCTTAAAGAAAGTCTTAATCAAGGCATCATCAGTGTGATGCTTTCTTCCTTGGTCCTTGGCTTTTCGGTCACATGGCAATGTACATGGCCTCCCCTGGCCTCCCTGTTCTTCCAGCTTCCCTTGAATTTCAGCATCTGGCTGCTCACTGTGGCTTTCTCTCTGTCTGAATTTCATTCGACGTATAAAGCACTCCAGTAAAAGGATTAAGACGTATCCTGATTAAGGTGTTAACGGAAGTAACCTCATCACAAGAGTCCTACTTACAATGGGTTCACTACCATGGGAATGGATTAAGTTTAAGAACATGTTTTTCTGGGGTTACATACAGCTCCAAACCACTATACAGGGTCTCCCAATGTCTGCACAACTGACATTTAGGGCTGTTATCATTCTTTGTTGCAGGCATTGTGGGATGTCTTGTGCAGTGTAGGATGTTTGGCAGCACCCCTAGCCTCTACCTCCTGGATGCTTATAGCAGCCCCCAGTTGTGATGACCAAAGCTCTCTAAATCTTACCAAAAGTCCCATGCAGGGCAAAATCACCCTCCATTGAGAATCCCTGTCTTAGAATCGGCTACCCTTGGAAGAGGCATCACCAAAAACCCTGATCCAATTAGTTGTCACTCTAAGCAACAGAGACGCACATGCACAGGCGAATTCTGCGGCATACTCGGGAACTGGAATACCACCAGAGAACATAAACCAGTCTCAACAAAAGCTCAAGAAGATAAGGCTGCAAAGGAAAATACATCCCCAAACTGTTCTCTGTTACTTTGCATCCTTCATGCCACTAATGTCTTGTTAATACAAATCATGGACCATTGACTAAATAAAGCCCATTCCATGGCACTGGCGTTATAGTAACATCTGCTGGGCACTCAGAGGTCCTCAAGCACAGGCAGGATGTGAGCAGGAAAGTATTTTACAGATGCATGTGGGTTACGTGTGCCCATTTTGCTCTGAATCTGTAGTTACATGTCTATGTAACAAGTGTTAAACAGAATTTGTTACATTCCACATGAATGTATAGACCTGGAGCAGCTACATTAAGCTGTCAGTGTCTGCCAAAATGGATATGTCTTTAGGATGATATTTCTTTAAATATCAAATAGTAAAAAGATGGGAGCAGGCCATAAAGGTGAATGCTATTATCTGTGATCACTGGAAATTGTCTTCAGGTCCAGCAAGGTACCAACTTGTCCTGCCTTGACTGTAATTTTGGGGCAGCTCTTTTGGCTTCAGGGACCCCAAGGGAGGGCATTGTAGACTGATACTGTGAACCCTCCTTCGTTTCCCAAGGATCAAAGAACTCAAACGGTCAATAAGTTCCATGTGCAAAATCAGAATTGCTGACAAAAAGAAATGACTCTTCGTGCCTATATGTGGTTGATGTGAGATGGAGGAATTAATTCGGAGCTGTCTTTGCAGTGGACACTAAACAAAGCATGTGTCAGGGTACCCTGAGCCCAGCTTCCCATTCCAGATGTTTGTGCTGTTGCCTCCACCAAGGGACAAAGGAATGTCCCCTCCACCCCTTCCCCTTGGTGCACACCCCTGCAGGCATCAACACTGGCTGCCTCTTGGAAACCACATTCCTAGGAGGAATTGTTTGTGTGGCACTTTCCAAGCTCCGCGGGAGCCAAGGGAAAGATTTACATTTTGCTGTCGGTGTTCAACAGGTCCCAGCCATTTCCTCTCCTTACAGAAAGACACCAAATGAACATAAATCTCACTCTAGCTCTGACAGCCTCCAGTCGTCTGTTTACCAAAATAAACTTTAAGCATACATTGAAAAATAATTCCTAGTGAAATATGCATCCCCATGGCATTCAAGCCTGGTATTTAATGTCTTTTTTATGGTTAATAATGCATCAAAAGCATCCCCGATCTGAAGCTGTCATTACATCACATACATGATGTGCAGTACCCATTTCAATGACTAAAAATCTGGGAGTCGGTTTTTATTAAAAAAAAAAAAAAAAAAAACAATGTATAATTAAAGTGGCCTGTTTCCCCTGCATCTGTATTTCTTTTTAATAAATCTATTGCTTGATGAGATCAACCCATTGAAAATACCTAGAGAGGGACTTTGCCTTATACAGCTAAAGAGATGTTCTATATAAACAACTCCAAAATCCCCTCATTAGAAAGGGTTCTGTTTGGAGAGCACCTTGGTCTTTTTTTATTTTATGTTGCTTCATTTTTTTAATAAAATCATCCAAAGATCCAATAACGTAGTACAGCTAACCCTTACCTTACCTAGCAGACGTGTGCATTTCAATCAAAACATTGGCATTCATATTTATTCTGGTTCCCTAAAGTTACAAAAAAAAAATCAGGAAAGTCCCATTTCCTCCGTTAATTGCTAAATAGACCATCTCTCGGAGGAAAAACGTCTCTCTTATTTCCTGTTAGCTTTGGGTGGCAGTGAGGGTGAGGGTGGAAAGTTCCCTCGCCCAGTTGTCTAGAGGCTCATTTTATCCTCGAAGTGCATCAGCCCCACATCCCCTCCCAGTCATCTGGAATGACCACATTCACTCCCGGAAGTGATTATTTTGCCACCTTGGACCATTTCAAATGGTTTGAAGATGATGCAGCTCTGTGGAGCAGGTGGCTCAGAAGAGCTTGAAGGCTGGGCAGCATCTCCTTACCTGGATTTGTGACTCTTGGACCTAGTGAGATAATCAGGTAACGTATGTAAGGTGCTTAGCACGGTGCCTGGCCCATGGGAAACACGAGGCAAATGGTAACAGGATTCCGTTTTGGAGGGGTCTGGAACAAGGTGGTTAAGATCGTGGCTATGGAATGAGATGGTTTGAGTTAGTTGGGACCTCCTAGACTCAGTTTCCTTATGTGTAACATGGGAATAATAACAGAACCTACTTTACTTTCTTAGATGGTTATTATGACGATTAAAATGCAATAATATGTATAAAGTATAAAGAACTCGATGAATGGTAGCTATTAGCAGTGACAATAACAACAAGAATTGTAATTAGTCCTGCATATCCTCCTGGATTTGCCTACACTTATGCAATGTGGTTTAATAGTCTCGTTTGTGGTCCCTTCTACCTGAGATTCAATAATGATGGTGGATTCATATCCACAGCCAGATTCCTCCTCGGAGATCCTGAGAGCTCTCCTCAGCCACAGATCTGGTGCATGCATGCTTTGATGAGTAGGGAAGGAACTGAAGGATGGTTACTTGCGTGTCTTGCAGTTTCTACATTTTGATGGTTAGTTCTAGGAAACCATTACAAACCACAGAAAAGAGTTGAGTTCAAGCCCTCCTTTGTGCCTGATGGGCGAGCCGCTGTCCAGAGACCAGAGAGGCCAGCCTTGCTCAGGTGGAGCTGAGTGGGCTGAGGGGGAATGGGGAGGGGGTGCCCTCAGATGGCATTAGCTGTTCCCTGGTTCTGGAGGCTGCTCTCTTGACTGCCCCTGACAGAACACTTGGGAGACTGGATCCTCAGAGTTTCAGCGGACACAGGGGAAAGCATGGTGGCCTTTTCTCTTAGTGTTTTACTATGATCTGAATTTGTGGGGTTCCCAAAGGGACTCCTACCCTTAAAACAAGTTTTTCTTCCATCTTTGCCTGTAAAGGGACATGCAAGATCCAAAGGCCAAGCCAGAGTGTCTCTGAATGCCACCAGAGCCAAAATAGTCAGAGCAGCCTGCTCACTGGGCTTAGTCACTGTTCTTGCCCTCCCAGTCCTCCCCTTTAAATCTCACTTTCTTGGCCCCCGCCTCACAGGGGCTGACAGCTCTCACAATCTGGAGACAAATGCCACTGGCTTTCCCTTTCAGAGGCCGTTTCAGAAGTTACCATTTGGTTGTGTTCTCCACTGGCTTCTTTTCAGCTCTTTGCTCCCTCGCGGCCAACTCGTTCAGTCCCTTTCTTGGTTCCCCTATTGTTTGACTCCACGGTACTTTTTAAGTGTCAAAGCAAATTTGTGTTTCCAGTAGTTGCACCTTTTGCTTTCTGTCTTTTTTTTTTTTTTAATTGCATGCAGCCTTCTTAATTCTAATTCCCGTGGAAAACTTAAGTGAATCCGTAAGAAAAGGCACACACACAAAAAAAACCCAGCAAGCAGACACTCCTGTGCCTTGGCACACCCTGGCAGACATGCAGTTGCATACCGCAAAGCTGGCTAATGTTGATGCATCCAGGTTGGAAATGACAGGAGATTGTGGAGGGCCAGTCATTTAATGAACCCCTGCGGGACCAGTCTCGGTTACTAACAATTTCTCTCCAACTCATCAGGCAAGGGACTCGCAGCCCTTCGTGTTTCACTCCATCACATCCCCCCCACTGCCCCCTTCTTCCTGCTCTACACAAACAAACCAATTACAGCAACAGATATGAATTGGACCCCTTTTCTGAAAATACACCTTCAACCTTTTTTCCATCTTTCCCTACTCAGCTCCAATCAGACTGCCCACCAGGTGGACTATGTATACACACTCGCACACACATCCACACACCCGTATGCATGCATATGCACACTCTCCTGTATATTCTCTGTCACGCAGACTGCATAGGCTTTCTATTCTTGGGCCAGCCTGGTTTTAGCTGTCTCTGCATCCTCTTAATCTACCATTCGGTGGAATTCAGATTCAGAATCACTTTACTTTTTTATCTTCTTTTTTATACTAGAGCCAATACAAACCCTCACCTCCCTCTGCCATACCTCATCCTAACTTCCGGATTTATTCTTAGACAATGCCCTGTGTAACTTGTACTGGGATGAATTGTGTCCTCAATCCTCGTTATCACATGATAATTTAGCTTAGTGGCTTTCTATAAGGACCTATCCCTGCTTAAACAAAGCTATTAAAATGGTGGATTTACAAACTCGTGTATATTAAGGAGTGAGAAGTTGCTGAATTGGAATTCGAACCACCATTAATAACTTAGCCAGATGATTGCCCCTATGTCAGTGCTACTGAAAGACACTCCTGGGCTGCGACCCGTTTGTGAGCGGTCCTCAGCAAGTTAAGTGCAAAAATTCAGAGCAAGAGTTGAGGAACTTTGATAGCTATCTAACATTGCTGCAACAGTCAAGCAGCATTTTATTTTTCTAGTAGTTCATTTTTCATGTCATTTACAAAAGTATCAGTCCATGTAGGATTAGAAATTTTTTTAGAAAATTTCTTTAAGTCCTTCACCACAGATAATTTGAGGACAACTGTCCATTATCATGAAGATTTTCAAGTTTACAGAAAGAAACAAGGGGTCCCTTAGAATAATTATTTGTTGCATTTAAGTGTGTGTTTACAGACTGATTGATTGAGTGGATGGTACGATAAAGAAAAGGCAGGAAACAGTAACTCTAATAGGTATCTAAATAAAGCTTACAAAGAAATGAAGATAAACCAGTCCTGAGTAAATGTAGCTGTGTGGGAAATGATCACACTTTGCAACAATTCTGTATTGTAATAACTTTTGGACAGCAAATCGATCATGTAAAGCTACCTTAGATCCTAGTATGTTGGCCCTGCACCCATATTCTAGAGACTAAACTCTTTCATAATGCTGGAATCGGGTTCTCCTACCCACACACCTGTTCAAAGCTTGATGCAGTTGTTTGTCTGAGGACATTGTTAGTCCTTTGGCATCTACAAATCTCCACGGGGTCAAACCTCATTCTAATGGGGTTCCATGTGCCCTAACACTACACACAGACGAACAAACATTTCAGAAAGAGACTTTTGTTCCCTCTGGCATGCAGAACAATCCCCCAATTATCTAAGCAGAATGGTAGGTATTTATGACAAATCAGATGCTGGAGATATTTTTAAAATAATAATCACTTGTGTGTTTATGAGCACACTTTCCCATTTCCAATGCTCGCCCACCTTGATCGATCCCCGTGATCTGCAGAGCTGGCCAGCAGGGGGGACCCGGCAGGGCTTATTACTTCCATTTGCTTCCCAGAGCTCACCCCTCCACTGCCATTGTGTGTCTATCTGAACGCCGCGCAGGGTCCCGGGAGATTCCCAGGGAATGGAAAGAATCTCTCCTTGCAGCCATTTTTGCATTGTATGAGGCAGGGAGAATCTCAGAGGGCTCCGGTGGATTCCGACAGTCCTCTGGGCTTTCAGGGTGGTTTTTAAAAAACAAATGCCCATGGGTTTTAGCGGATGGGCTGTGACTGGAGGCAGAGGGCGCAGAAAGGGAGCACCGGGCATTAAAATGACAAAGCACTTTCATTTGTGAGAACCATCAGAGAAAGGTGGAAACGAACATATTTTCTGAGAGAAAAGCAATTTCGCAAGCACTGCCTTGTGTACAGATGAGCAGGACAACGAATCGGCTCGGGATGGCCTCCGACATTCCGGGGAAAGACGGATGATTGATGTTTTCTCATTATGTGGGCTGGAGAGGGAGTTTTATGCAAAATTCAAAGAAGGAAAAAAAAATCCCAGTTCCTGCCCCCACTTCCTTTCACACGGGCCTTCCTGAGCTGGAAAGAGCAGTGGCAAAGGAGCTGACCCAGAATTACCCAGAGGTGAGGGGGGTCGTTTCTGGGGCAGAGGAGCCAAACGCAGCAAGGCCTATTTGCTATAAACGATGAAGTTCCCTCTGGGAAAGGCACAAGGTAGTAAATGGCTTTTGCAGCAATTAAACGCAAGAGCTAAGGTGAGCCTTCAGCTCTGCAATGTTATCCCTTTTTTAAGAACAACAGCAAAAATAACGAAGAACCGCCAACTCCGAAGAAACTTGCCCTCTCACCAGCGACACAGTGGTTGTCTGGATTTTCTATCAGTGAACCTTCCATGGCAACTCCTTATGGGTTTTACAGATCCAATGTTCAGGAGGCGCTGAGAGGGTCCCGTTCCATCTTGCATTTGCTAAAATGCATTCAGAATCACATTATTATAGACTATGCAAGATTGGAACATGGCTGAGATGAAAATGTAGCCCTTGATGCTTCCGAGAGAAGGGAGGCAGACTGACCCCTTGGAGACTGAGTTACTGGCTCTTTGTTTTTCCACAGATCTCCTTGCCTGAGGGAACGGTTCAGCTATTCCTTCCTTTTAATTCCTGTCTTGTGGGAGAGGTGAAAACATGAAGCAAGGAAAGAATATCCCTGCAAACTCATATCATACACCAGCAGCCACACACACACACATGCCCACTTGCACACACACACAATCGAGTCAGTGTTTTAGAATTTTATGTAGAGTTGTCAGCTTGCTTATGGGGAGAGGGGAACAAGAATTAGAGGTAAGGAAGGCAGGAACTCATATCGGCTTTGATCAGCTGAGTGACCCCAGGGAAAGTACTTAACCTCTCTGGGCCTCCGTTTCTTCATTTGAAAAAAAAATGAGGCTTTGGATTTGATGTCCTTTTGTGATTCCTTCCAGATGCAATGTTCTCTGATTCAGTAAATTCACCTGTAAAGGAAAGCCTCACTCCAGAAGGCCCATGGGTTTTGCAGGAATGTGTGTGCGCTCGTTTGTGCAGTCCCAGCTGTGCACAGGAGATAATGCTACAACTCCATCCCATCCTCTCCCAGGACCAGCTTCTATGGGTGTGCCCTCTTCTGTCTCTCCTTCAGCCCTCTGTGCACTATTAATGGTCCCATTGTATTCAGACAGCTACAGCTTCTGAAAATGATAATTAGAGTGATGTTGGAATGACACATCTCTCAAGCCCCAAGCGTCCATGCAAACCAGCACTCAAATCCTGCTGGAGGCAGCCAAGGTAGCCACAGCCCACTCAAGCGTGCAGGGATATTGGCTGCATGCTCTGGTGCACTGTAGCCTGTCAATACCCCTGAATAAACTAATCAACCCATTTGCACCTTCATAAAAACTCATCTTGGAGTCAATGAAATAGGTGTGGTAGAGACAATACTGGCAGCAAGTGGACTGAAAAGAAGAAGGACAAGGGTTATAAAGAACATACTTGCTGCCTTTCCAAAAGGAGGTGGTGCTGTGTGCCCAGAAACTTGGGGCAAGGTTACAGAAATGCCCAGGGCACCCAGGAGACTGGGGTTCCCTCTGCCTTCTTGCCGGAGGCCCTGTGTCCATCTCAATACTTACACTGATGCCTCATAGGGACGAGACTCCTCATGTGCTGGAACTTTTGCAATTGCTGGATAGTAGAAACTATACTCTCTTCCCTTTCTAAGAACTAATTCCACAAAATCTGGATACTCAGATTCCAAACCTTCCCTTTGACTTTTTTCCAGGACTGCTTAAGATCCACTGCCACTTACCATCCATCTGGTGATGGTGAAGGAGCAACATTGAGTCAAGGTTGGAATGTTATGGGAATTCCAGGTTGATGGAGCCAGGCCCTTCTGTACCGTACAGCAGGCCTCTTGATGTGCCCTCAAAGACTCTTCTCCCCAAGTCTTCCCCGAGTCAGTAAATGGCACCACTGCCCACTTGCTCAAGATAAGAACTCTCCTGTACCTCTCAGTTCCAATCCATCAGCCAGAACAATTGACTTTACTTCTAAATCACATCCTGAATCCAGCTCCTTTCCCCAGTACCCACTGCTCATATCCTCGTCCAAGCCGCCAGCATTGAACCACTGCAATAATCTCTTCACTGTTCTTCCCAATTCTCTTCTTAACCCTGACATCTGTTTTCTGCCCTGCAGCCAAAATAATCTTAAATATGCAGTCAAACGTTATCTCTCTCCATTTCTCTCCACAAATTTACCCCTACCCTTCTCTAGTTAAAAAAAAACTCCGTGGCTTTGTCTCACTCTTAGAACTGGCTCCAGACTCCTTACTCTTACTCTGCTTCCTCTCCAACCTCACCCAGTACCACCGTCACCTTAACTCACTACACTCCAGCCCTGTTGTTCTTCTCTTCCTCAGGCACAAGTTATCTTCTGCCTTTGAGTCTTTCACTGGGTCTTACATCTGTCCAAGTCCCCAGATCTTTGAATGGCTGACTGTCCTTATCATTCTGATCTCAACGTAAATATAAATAGTACCTTCTCAGAGAGCTCTTCCCTGATTACCTTCGGTATTTATTGCCTGTCTAGAATGTAAGCTCCATGAATGCAGAGACTGATGTTCGCTAAGCTTCAAAAGCTATGACCAAAAGACCCAAGAATAGAAGCTAAAAGAACAAGGACGATAATTTCTTGCTCACAAGACAGCTCTTTAGTTTCCTTCCTTCGTGTTATTCGGCCGTTGCTCCACCTGCAAGATCAAATCAGCTTCCGCATGGTGGGAAAAGGATTCGGGGGGAGGCAATATATTCACTGTCTTAAGGTCTGGCAGAAAAATGGCTCACATCTTCACCACTCACATGTCATGGGTGAAAACCCAGGACCCATATGGCCACTGCAAAGGAGACTGGGAAATTTAGCCTATTCATGTAGCCAGGAAAAGGGCAGAACAGGTTCTGGCTGAAGTTGTTAAAATGGTCTCTGCCACAATCCCCAACATGCAGAACTGTGCCTGGCACTTAGTCTGTGTTGAGTGAATGAATGAATGAATGAATGAATGAACAATGAATGAATGAAAAAATATATAAACGAATCTCCTAGCTTAACAAAGTAGACATTTCATTTCAATTCCCCTTTGAAAACTATCAAAGCTGCAAAATGCAAAGATCTTAGGAAGATAAAATATAGCCTTCTCTGGTTTGATCTTTCATGGCACACTTGTACCATGAAAGTCATTCCTAAATAAATTAATCTTCAGTTATAATGGACTTGACCAAATTCTCCATCTTCTCCCCTATAAGGCTATACCCATCATACAAGCTAGAAAAGAATGGGGAAAGGTTTCCACTGGAAAACTAATGGAGGATATTGTGTCTTTTCAGTTTTAAAGCTCCCTGTTGTATACACTTCTCAATATATTCAAATATATTCAGTAATCTATCAACTTCATCCTCTTGTAAGGTCCTTCTAGAGACTTCTGATCTGCTCCCATTGGGCTTGATTGGTCTCTAGGCCTGGAGTCCAGTTGACATCTTCCCATCATCCTGGGAGTTTGTTTCTCCTCTCTGGTGTATTTGAGTCTCTATTTTCTGTATCCCATTTCATTTTATCCCAACCCAGGAGTAGGTATTATTATTAATTTCATCTTGCACATAAAGCAAACTGAGGCATTGGGAATCTAAGTAAAATTTCCCAAATCTCTTGTGGTACTCACAAATGGAATGGCCAGACTTCAAATCCATATCTGCCTGACACCAAACCCATGCCCTAAATTACTCCCTCGGCAGTCATGGCACTCCCTTTGGCAGTACAGGCTGAGAAAGCTGAGCAGTGGAAGCTGGGGTCCCCATTGGTGGTTAAGGGCCTTGTGTAGGAAGTGCTTCCTAGGTTCAAGCCAGGCTATTGCAAAATTCCAATCCCTAAGCTCTTTTACAGGCCCTGACTCACTGTCTCTAATGGCAGCTTCTTATTCTAGGATAAGAGGGTTAAAAAAAAAAAAAAAAGCTCTGGTCATGTGACACTATTCTCAGGCCTTTAATGTCAGAAATAATGATGGTGTTAAATTGGAGCTCATTAGCACTGAATGAAACTTCATTGAGGTCTCTCTTTTGGGGGTGGGGGTGTTGTATTTTTTTTTTTTACCTCCTCCTCAATAGCCCTGACCTGGTTTACCAGGAGAAGAAATGAGTGTTTGGAGTGGTAAATTTTTAAATAAGAAAAATGTCTTTTCATCAATGTAAGGAAAAGAGTCCATCCTCCATTGTTCTCACCAAATGCTGGCTGTTCCTTTGTTATGGACTCATGGACATTTCCTGAGCTCCTTATGCCACTAATGTTTCCCCAGCAGCCACAACACATACTTAAGGCATTATTTTAAGCACAGATTTTCCCATAATGAATCTGACAATCCCATTTTATGATTTGTTGAATGGTTAATTAAAAATATACCATTCTCTACAACCAGCTTTCCAATGGAATCCCTGCTATGCCTCCAGCCACTAGTACCAGGCTTGTCATGGCCATGATCAGAGGGCACCAGGGGATGCTACCTTGTATGTGGCTCTCTCAAAAGACAGCAGTCAGTCTCTGCTTTCTGCCCCCTGGAAGCTCCGTGCACTTCTTTGATGAACTCTCAGAACTATGGTGAGCAGGACTGAATGCCCAACTCAAGGAGGGATGCAGTGTCCTCCCCACTCTCTAGGTATAAGAGGGATACTGGCCACCAGGAGCAGCTGCAGAGGAGGCAGGGGGTAAACTACAGCCACTAGGAAGAGATAAAGAGGCTGGGGATTTTTTTAACCTGGAGAAGCAAAACACAATTGTCTCCAAGTACTTGATGTATTATCTTATAGGGGGAATGGATCCCTGTTCCTAACTGGTGCCAAACTTGAACCAATGGCTAGAAATTATAAGGAATCAGATCTCACTTCAAAGGAGAGCTTTCCAACACTGTTTCCTTTTATTAGAAGTGGTAAGAAAGATTGGATTTCCAGAGCTATTCTAGAGGAGAATCACATATTAGACAGTAGGTAAGACAATAATCAAAATTACACCTTCTCACCATAGGGTTCTGTGAGTCTAAGTGGTGGAGGTTAGTGAATCACTGATAAAAGGAAAATTTTCCATGCAATTTAGGATCTCACAGCTTTATGGAGCGATTCATGAATCAAGCAGCATTCCACTCAGAAAGTAGAAGGGAGCTCCACCAAGGGAGTGGAAAGAGGAAGCTCATGTAGGGCAAACATGGAAGCAAGTGAAGATATGTTCTGATTGACTGACATTGTGTCCATTTTACATGGGGGGGGCTGATATTAAAAAGTGAATATCAGATATACATTGATTAGCACTGTATGCTTGTCCAACCTGACAAACTACCTCTATTGGTTGGAAACTAGTTTTATCACCAGGTGTTGCTTATCAGCCACCCTGTAGTGTATGCTCATTTTCATGGAAAATCTGTGCAGATCACTTGTTTTTGTCTTTTGGGAAAGAGCTCTCAGAAAGGGTCTTCTCCTGACAATGCCTAATGTAGGTGGCCATTTTATTTTACTTAACATCACACAAAATGAGGGAAAGAGCTTTTGGCAATTGGAAAAATATGTATATTTTCTAGAAATAAGATACTGCTATATTAGAGCAGGGGTCAGCAAATTTTTTCTTAAAGGGCCAAAGAGTAAATATTTTAGGTTTGACAGGCCACGTGATCTCTGCCATGATTACTCAATTCTTGTAGCACAAATGCAGCCAGAGGCAACACACAAACCAATGAGCCATCTGTAAGCCAGTAAAACTTTATTTACAAATTAGGCAGTGGGCTGGATTTGGCCCACAAGCTATAGTTTGCTGTCCTTTGCTTTAAAGCAGGGGTTCTTAACAAGAGGTCCTTGAGCTTGAATTGAAATTCAAAAAAACATTATTCTTGTGGGGATATGTTGGTGTGGTGTGATATATTTATTAAATAACACACAGCATGGTGTGCACTTAGTAAGGGGTCCGTGGTTTTCACCTGACTGGCAAAGGGGTCTGTCGAACAATAAGGGTTAAGAACCCCTACTTTAGAGGATGCTGGGATGCACAAGAGGGACTCGGGAATAAAAAAGACTATGCAAATGCCACTGATGTGCTGGCATCACATTTCTGTGTAGCACACATATGTGTATTGTGAGGGGATGCATATTTGCATGGGTTTGGGGGGATTGGTAAGGAGAGAAAGACGGAACACACTTATGCATTCACATGGAAGGACAAAACCTCTGAGGTGTGGTGGTCAGAGTCTGTGCAGACTTGTTCTATGTCAGGGTGATGTAAAGGCTCCAGCCCCAAAGGTACCCCAAGGGAAGCAGTACACAGTGTCTGAAACTCCTACTGCTTAACGGTCTTTGCTTTGGGCTTCTTCCTTGTGAAAGAAAAAGGTCTAACGAAATATAACTGCTCATTGGGAGGGAAAACACAGTTAACTATAGTAGATCACATTGGCTAGTTGTCACAGAGTCCTTTGAATAGGGAAGTTGGGCCAGGTTGGTGCCTGGTGCATTGAAGTCCTCAACTCCTAGGCCAAATATGGCCAGGGAGCAAATAGAAGGAGAAGGTGGGGGAGGGCAGAGAACTGCTTTGCCTGCATGGCAGGTTTGATTAGGGATAACCCTTCATCTGCAACTCCAACCCCCTGTCCCTTGCCCTGTGGCAGTTTCAAGGTCATTTTAAACAAGATATTTCAAAGCAGCTGGCGAGCATTTGTGGAGGCTAGGACATTTTTGGTTCTTTGAGCTGGCATTGTTATTTAGTTCAAGGTGGTTAAAATACTGGGCATTCCAAGTTTCTTGGAGTCCACATACTATTCCCGGCTCATTACCCTTTGCTGTCCTTTGACGGTGATCCTTGACGGCTAACTGTCCCTTCCTTCCAAATGCATCCCTTTTCTTCATCTGGAATTTAAAAGCCCTCTGGCCCCAGCAATACTCCACTTCAGACCTGTGCACACATATACATTTCTTCAAGCCCCCAAGAAGCAACGCTGCCGCCATTTGCTGCTGCTTTGTGTGTCCACGGTGGCCATTTTGTCATATTGGAGGAGAGGGAAAACAGGCTCCCCTGTTCCTTCTGAAGTGCACTGTGTAGTACTGATTTTTTCCAATCATCTCTAAATAGAGGTTTCTCTCCCCCTCCCACCAGCTCAGCACCCGAGCGCACAGTGAGCGTGCCCTGCATTTGAAATCTGACATCTTTCTCTCACTCATTCAGTCTGTCTTCAGCTTGGCAGAGCGCTTAAAATTGGTATCCCTTTAACTAGGCAAGCTATTCTTCTGCTGGGAGATGACCTTTTACACAGAAGATAGGGCTGTCATAAGTGATCTCTGATATATGGAAGTTTCCTCTGTATTCTGACGAGGTACAGTGCCACACAGAAGAGCAGTGGATGTTTCAAAATATTTCTGTGCAATGTATGTAAAAAATATTATGTAACTATGTATGAACCTGGATAAATTATTACCAATGCTTGAAAATACTACCATTCCTCGTGAGGCACAACTGTCTGATTTTTTTTTTTTAATGAAAAGAAAAATTTTGTAATATTCAAAGCTCTTGGGGAAAAAAATCATTGAAAATGGAAATTTTTCCATGGGTTTTGTAAAACTTAATTGTAGACTCTCAAAGTTATAATTTTAAATAAGTTTTCTGACAGACTTGGAGAATGAAAACTATGAATGGCTTTTTATTCTCCAAGATATATTATCCTGAATTCTCCAACTTTACCTTTCTTTTCTTATCAGAAATTTAATATCTGATTTTCCTCCCAAGCAGAACATTATTTGTTGTTGTGGGTTTTTTGTTTTTGTTTTTAATGTTAATACATTTTACCATGGAGTTGTGGGATTCGGAAAGCAGAATGAAATGCAAAATTTCCAAAACGGGAAATGATAAAGATTTGCTCACATAGCACAAATCTTCTGGGCATCACACTCAGTGTTAATGAGTCTTAACTTCAAGGCCTTGTCATTTGCTGAAATTATACACATACCATGGGTTATTAGTATACCAAGGAAACATGGGCTTGTGCAACCTCATGTTCACAGATGGAATGGAAATACTAAGGATGTGCTGACTGGCAGCTCTTCTCTCTGTTTTGCCAGTTAAGCAAGAATCCTGAGACAACAGCTCTTGGGGTGAAAAAAAATCACTTCTCTTTGCTACCTACCCCTTTCTCCAAGCGGCTGGCAAAATGGATTCTGAGGGCATTCCCAGTTTATGTGAAGGAGATCATGTACATCCTTACCCACAGCATGATGCTATCTGACCAAATAGAAGGAAAGCCCCTGTAGCATGAGACTTATGGCTGTCCCACACTATACCAATTCCAGCGTAGGACAACAGAATTCAATGATGATAATGACCTCTAAGACTTAGACTCTTCAGGCCTGAGTGTCACCCTTCTGGCCACTCCAATCTCTGGAATCTCTCTTTTGACTTCCACACATATGGCCTTCATTCCTGATTCGCAAGGTCACTGCCTAAGGACTACACACACCTCCTGCACCTTTGCATTGAGTGGTCACTTACCAGAAGTAAACCTAGGAACAGGACCATTGCTATGACTGGAATTCCAACAATTAGAGTTCCTAACGTTGGGTCAAGGAAGGAATTGCTCTCTGCTAAAATGCAAATATGTACTTCTGAGAGATGAAAACAATATTAATATTATGACTGATAATTTTTAATTTTGTCTTAAAACTAACCACTATACACATTGTTTCATCTGTCTATAAAAACACTGCCAGGTAAACATGTTAAAGATAAGGAAACTGAGGTTCAGAGAGTTTGAATTTCTTATCCATAGTTACACACCTAGTAACTACTAGACCTGGGATTCAAATCGAGATCTTTGATTTCAAATTCTGAGCATATTCCAATATACCTGCTTCTGTGTATTGTCTAAAAAGACCCTTTCCAATCTGTTTACTAGCTGAGAGCTGTTTTTTTAAGAGTTTTTTAAACAATGAGGATGTTGGTTAATTTAGGGTTGAGAAGATGAGAATAGGGTTGAGAGATAAGAGAACATGGAATGGTGCTAAAGAAACCATTACCTGGTATAGATTTTACTGAGAGGACCTACCCTTTAGAACCCCAATGATGGTGTTCTTTGCTCAGTTGACTTGAAATAGGATTCTTGAGTCTTTTTCCCAGGATCTTTCTTCTGCAAACTGAGGCTAGAGCTAGGAATCTGTTTGGATGCTAGTGGCATGGTTGTAGTTAGTGAGATTGGCCTCATCAGGGTCAATAAGATGGCCAGGACAACAGATGTCCCAGCTCCAAGATAGGCAGCTGTTTATTATGTGCTCCTCTGCAGATATGCCAAAATGTATTCAAACATGCAGGAATCCCAAGAAAAGGCTCTGTGAATGGCAGAAGTGCACATGGACCCAGATGTTCAGCCCCAGCCAAATGGAAAGTTTTAGTAGCTTTTCCTATCAGCACTTCTTTTCAAGTGCAAGACACAGAAAGCTCAACCCCAGATGGCAGAAACAGAAGGGGAATGTAAGGACTTACATAACAGAAAAATCCATGGCCAGGTCTAGTTGGATATGTAGCCAGGTTAAGGATAGAGTTTGATTGGGGGCTTACCCAAGGTCACCAGGTTTATTCTCCATTCCCTTTGGTTGGAACCACCTCCTTCATATTGGTCTCCCCTCAGGGTTGTGAGATGGCTACAGCAGTCCAGATCACACGTTTCCTTTACTTCAGATGCCCTGGTAAAGAGGGAACATCTTTTTCACCAAAGTCTGGGCAGAAGCCCCAAGGAAATGACTGGGTCACATTCCCATCCCTGAACCAATCACTGTGACTCGGGAGGAATACAAGATGCTGATTGACTTTGGCCTGGATCCATTGCTGTATCCCTTGAATCAGCCCCACCCAAACCATGTCAATCAAAAGTGGAGGAGAGATATACTTCCAAATGGCTGTCATCAGGAAAGAGGTGAATGGATGCTGGGATCTAAATGCAATGAATGTCCACTGCAGTATCTGTCTAGCTTTGGGACTGTTCACAAGTATGTGGATGAACCAATGAAGGGAGAATGTACCCAGTCCCTTCCTTTGGCTTGTGCTGCTCAGCCTGTATCAGCGAGGTAGATGAGGCAAGGAAAAAGGATATCCAAGACTGTCTTTGATTGTGGCTTACTAATTTTAGGTAATGCTTTGTGGCCAAATTCATGTCTCAGACATAGTTGGTATTTGATGTTTATTGATTTATCATACTTAAGTTTTGTTTTGGAAAAAAGGGTGTCCTTGGGCCTTGCTGCTCAAAGAGTAGTCCACAGGCCAGCAGCATCAACATCACCTGGAAGCTCATTAGAAACTCAGAATCCTGGACCCCACCCCAGACCTGCTAAATCTAGGTAGTGGCCTAGAGCAGGGGTCAGCAAATTTTTCTGTAAAGGGCCAGACAGTAAATATTAAGGCTTTGCGGGCCATATGCTGTCTGTCGCCCTGCTGCTGTAGCTCAAAAGCAGCCCATAGACGACATGTAAACAAATTGGTGTGGCTGTGTTCCAATAAATCTTTATTTACAAAAACAGGCTATAGTTTCTTGGTCCCTGGTCTTCTAGACAATCAGACATGGTGATAGGGATTGAAATCACCTGGTTCTCAACTTGACTTTGGGTTAGATATCCCAAAGGATATCCCTCCAAAATAATCTGTCCATTCATTCGTTTCTTCAAAGTATCTATTAAGCCCCTACACTTTGGCAGCCATTTAGGCAATGCAAAAATGATCGAGGGGATCCAGAATTTCCTGAGCATCCACAACATGGCAGGTACTCTCCCAAAGGCATGCACTTTTCCCAGAGTGCAGAAATATGTGCTTGTTTACAGCACGAGGCACTGCTATTTCAGTCAAGGCCAGCATCTTTGGCAATGGGGGCCCATCGTGCCCATCCCCTTGGAAGATCAGACACAGGCCCAGTCAGGGAGAGTGGAACATCTTCATCTTGCCAAGATGCAGCTGTGAGGCACAGAGTTGCACGAGAGCTAATGCCATCCTCTACTCAGTTCCTTCAGATCTACTTTCCTTTGCCTGCACCACAAGGGATTTCAGGCAACAGAGAGGCCACCACAAAGATAAACCACACAGAGTTCCGCCGCCTGATGCCTGGTCCCTTTGCGGCAATGCTATTCTCTTCCCTTTGCAGCAAATGTCAGACCCGCTGTCTCTCTGCAGCAGCCCACGTCTGTGTGCATTCTTTCATTTTTCTCTAGAGACTCCTCCTGTTCAGGATTTTTTTTTTTTAATTCTACATTTGAAAACGCAGAGGCAGTTCACAGAGCCCCAGAGTTACCTGTGTTTCCAGCTATAGACCCATCGCTTCTGTGCAGCCTCTGTTCATTTGCCTTGGGCCCTTTGAACCTTGCACAGGGAGGAGGAATACTTCTTGTGTTAATCAGCCAAAGGGGTGTTGATGCAAAATACCAGAAATCAGCTGGTTTTTATAAAGGGTATTTATTTGGGGTAGAAGCTTACAGTTACCAGGCCATAAAGCATAAGTTTCTTCCCTCACCAAAGTATGGCCACGTGTTAGAGCAAGACAGCTGCTGACATTTGCCAGGGTTCAGGCTTCTTGAGTTCCTGTCTTCCCGGGGCTGCGTTTCTCTCCGGGCTCAGCAACTCTGTTTCCTCCACTAGGTCAGCTGTAGACTATGAGGCTCTCTAGCCTTTGCCTCTCTCCACAAGGCCAGTTGTAAACTGTCAGGCGAACAGCTCGTCTCTTTTCCCGGGGCCTTCTCTCCTTCCTCATGACCAAGCTCGTCTGTGTGCTTACTTTCCTGGGCTCCAGCATTAAAACTCAGAATCAGAACTCCAACATCAAAACTCCAACTAACTCCTCTGCTCTGCCATGTAGTTTATCTCTGAGTCCCTGCCCACCAAGGGGCAGGGACTCAATGTCCTACTGATGTGGCCCAATCAAAGCCCTAATCATAATTTAATCACACCCAGAGGAACAGAGCAATTTACAAGCATAATCCAATAATCTATTTTTGGAACTCATAAATAATGCCAAACTGCTACACTTCTCTTTGCTCAGTGCCACTCCAGCTGCCGTTCCTGAGTAGGTGCACCAAGTTTTGAAACCCACTTCCTAGCTGAGGAAAAGCTAGTTGCTATTTTACTCTGGCCACTTATCAGTTTAAAGGTCTTTGTTCCACACGTGAAAAAATGACTCACAGCCAGATTGTCGGATTCCCCAAACTTCAAGAGCAAAGAGATTATTCAGTGCAAACTTCCCACAGTCAGGGGCCACTGGCACACGCTCTGGCCCCTCGTGGGTTTCTCAGAGTAGCCCTGTCATTTCCACCACCTCTTCCTCCCATTCCCCAGCTCCTTAGGCCAAGAATTCACCAATTCCTCAATATTGCAGCAAGTCTGTTTGCCTCCCCTCTCCACACAACCAGAGCCAAGAAGAACAATCAGACTGAGCCACGTGGGCAGATGTGGCAGGATTATCTCAGGGGTCACCCCGGCCAGAGCAAGCTCTTGGTTTCAAAGGACCAGTGACACACATTTGCGTAAATTGAAAAACACAAAAGAGTCATTCCACTTTCTGAACCAAACCATCTCTTAAAGAAAGGATCAAGGAGTCAGTTCAGGGACTCTTTGCCTAGGTACCATAGTGGAGTATGGCATAGGTGTTTTCATCAAAAATCAGCTCACATTTATTAAACAGCTAGTGAGCCTTCTCCTGAGAGTTTGCTAAACGTCCTAGCTGGTCTCTCTGATTACACAATTGTCCCACATCCCCCACAACCCATTCTTCATCCAGCAGCCCAGGTGGTCTTTTTTTTTTTTTTTTTTTAAAGATTTTATTTATTTATTCATTTATCCCCCCCTTGCTGCTTGTGCTCGCTGGGTCAGCTAACCACGCCGTGCGGGCGGGCTTGCCTTCACCAGGAGGCCCCGGGAACCGAACCCAGGGCCTCCCATATGGTAAACGGGAGCCCTACTGATTGAGCCACAGCCGCTTCCCTAGGTGGTCTTTTTTAAAAACATAAATCAGATTGCTCTCCCACTCAACATCTTCAAGGGCTTCCATTTGCACTTAAACTAAAACCCACACCTTTTGCCCATTTTCCAATCAAGTGGTTTGTCTTTTTCTTGCCATTTGGTCAGGACTCTTTGAAGATTATAGTCATCTATGGGACACTTTTCTCAAACCTATTGTTTGTCTTTAGACTTTGTATATGTCATATATGTCCAGCTTTTCTTTTGTGGTTTTGGGGTTCCCTGTTTGGATTACGATGGGTGCCCTTCTTAATAGTCAGACAAGTAGTCCACCTGGATTTTCCCTTTATGAGTTTTTGAGTGTTTATATTTTTATGCACTGTTATTTCATCCAGAATTTATTTTTATAATTGGTCAGAGACAGGGGTCTAACTTAATTTTCCTCCTTATTAAGGTTTGGGAAACTATAGCCCATGGGCCAGTTGCCTGTTTTTATAAATAAAGTTTTATTGGAACACAACCATGGCCATTTATTTACCTGTTTCTGTGGCTGCTTTTTGCACTTATAATGGCAGAGTTGAGTAGTTATGAAAGAAGCCATGTCGTCCACAAAGCCGAAAATATATACTACTTGGTTCTGTGCAGAAAAACTTGCCAACTCCTGCTCTAGATGGCTAGCCATTTGTGCCAGCACAGTATATAAATAAATCATCCCTGCCCCTGAAATTAAATTCTATCTTTGTCTAGATGAAATTCTAATGCATCCTAGGTATTTTCCTGGATTTCCATTCGGTTTCACTGATCTCATTGTCTATATCTCTGCCAATACCAATTTTACTTGAGTACTGTGACTTTTATATCTGGCAAGACATATCCCCCCCTTACATTGCTTATTTTTCATTCTATTCTTGGCTGTTTTCATGTAACTATCTTTCATTAGAATTTAAAATATTTTTATTCAATTACAGAAAAAAATGAAAAACTTTTGGAATTCTAATTAGAATTACATTAAATTTATATAAGTATTTTGGGAGAATGGATATTTTTATGATGTCTTCCTATCTAAGAAAATGTCTTTCCATTCTTGTTTTGAGTCATTCAATAACATTTTACAGTTGTATTCAGGTAAATCTGTATCATACATTCAAGGTCCGGTAAAGAGACAGAAAACCATACCGATTGTGTAAACAGGAAACATTTCTACAAAGAATTAACTACTAACAGGGCTTAAAAAGAAGACTCTAAGTAATAGAGAACTAGCAAGTGCAGGAAGCAGCTACTAACTGTAGAGCAAAGGGAGACAACAAAAGGATGGCACTGAGAACTTAGACGAGGGGAGCCTGCAACCCAAGGCTGAAATTCAGGCCTCATTACAGAGGGTGGAACTGCCACAAGAATGTATGGCCTAGGGTTCAGGTTCTTGTTTTGTTAATTTGTCTCTAAATATTTTTATAGTTTTTTTCATCTCTATTGTAATTTTCCTCCATTCTTATTTCTAGGTGCTTATTGCTAGTAGATAGTAAAGCTATTGATTTTTTAAATATTTATCTTTACTATCTTTACTAAATTCTCTCATTTATTTGACTAGTGTTTCATTAGAATATCTTGGGTTTTCTAGGTATTCAAACGTATCAGTACAAAAGAGATAATTTTATCTATTTTTCTCAATATTGATGTCAATGATTTCATTTTCTTGCCTCAGTGCATACACTAGTTTCTTCAATAATTTTGACTTTAACTAATTATCCATTCTAATACATTCTTTTAAAATATTAAATTCTTCCCTGTCCTTACATATTTTTGTATTCTAGCTATGTCCAGTTCTGAAAGATATGTATGGTTGTCTCCAACTCTTATTTTATTGATATCATTTTATTAGTATGTTTAATTTTTCTTTATATTTAGCTATTAAGTTGTACAGTACATAAAGATTTATGACTATTATATCTTCTTTATACCTGTGCCTTTTAACATAATATAATATCAATTTTCATTTTGTTCTGTGCCTTTACCCTTAGATCCCACCTTTCTGATATCCATATTGCTACTTTTGCTTTATTTTTGCTTGTATTTACCAGGTTGCTATTCATCTAGACTTTTAGTTTCAACTCCTCTTTACCAGTTTCTCATTGTAGAAATAGTCAACATACTGTCACTCTTGAGTTTGCCCTCCATAATTGCTGTGTTTTGGACTTTGACATCTATAGTTGTTTCCTATGGGTCTCAGTAACATCTGGATGTGACCTTCAGTCAAAAGTAAGCTTTACACATACACTCTGCTCTTTCCACTTCAGTTTACCCCTAAAATGGGACTAGAGTTAGTGCCCTAAAGAGTGTGTTAGCAACTCATTGCCCTAGACAGGTCTGATGACTTTAACTCATATTGGTCTAACCTCTTGCTTAATGCAAAGACAGAAGTGACCAGCAGGATCTCCTTCCTTTCTGCTGGTATCAACAGCAACTTGATGCATTATGTTCTGGCTCTGTGGCAGGCATAATACTCTACACGTGATATCTTGCTTAAACCTTACAGTCACCCTGGGGAATGTATTATTATCCGTGGTTTTCAGGTGACAAGAGTTAGGTGGATTGCCTAAAGAAACACAGCCTGTAAACAGCAGAGATGAGACTTGGTCTTTTTTTTGTTTGTTTGTATTTTTTTTTTAATTGAGGGTAAAATCAAAATGTTCACAATACATACCAACATTTGTAAAATGATATATAAATATATATGCATATATGTGCATTTGCTTACAAAAATGTTATATATATATATATATATATATTTTAAGAGGTGCTTAGATTACCTGAAATATTACACGGAACCCACTGGGATTCCCATGTTGCCCACCTGCCACACCTCCCACCACATCCCACACAAACATCTCCCACAAGTGTGGCCCACCACACTCAATGGACTTACACATCCTGGGGCCTTGCCACCAACCATAGACCACAGTTCACACCGTAGACCACACTCTCTCCCACACAGTTCTGAGTGGTGTGTGCTGATTTAAAATGGCCTACATCCGTTGCCACAACGGTACTCAGGACAACCTCCAAATCCCAAAGAAGCCCCTGTATTTCAACAGCTTGTCCCCTCCCTGCCCCAAAAGTGTCAAGTGGCCACTGGCTCCACCTCATTGTTATAATTTCTTCCATTGCTAGAATCACCATATGTGAACAACAGAATACCATCAAGTCCACTCTAGTCCATAGTTCTTCCCCTAATCCTGAGGGGACTGGGATGGTGATGTCCATTCCACCTCCAAGTGAGAGAGGGCTTATATCCCATGGATATGGTGGGTGGGATGATCCTGCCTGCAGATGCAGGCCCTCTCCATTCCCTGGGATGACCATTGCCCATCGTTGTCTCCTCGCCAGGTGACTTGGATGAGTCCATTGAGCCTGTAGGGTAGGAGTTGCAGCTCCACCGAGATTCCATGCACACCTGGCACATAGGTAGACCAGAGGCTCCAGTCTCTGGAAGTATACCTAAAATCTTCAGCATCACATATAGGTTTGAATAGAAGGGACTAATGAACCATGTGCAGGGAGGATTTATTTGAGTCCAATTCTGTCACTCTCAGGAGCACAGATTCCAAAATAGAGCCCACTGATAAGGCATCAGTCTCCGGGTCTATCCCCACTTATATAGGACCTGGGTGTCTCCAGAGCTCTCAGGAGCCCCTCTGTGTGGGGTGATAGGCACTTAGATGTTCTATGAGCTCCTACTGAGGTGTGCATAAGAGTTACCTCTGGGATGACCTCCCAACTATCTTTGAAGTCTCTTAGCCACTTGAACTCATTTGTCTTTACCGTTTCCCCCTTTAATTCAAGGTCTTTTTCCAGTTGTGTTGCCAGTTGGCACTTGGTATTAATCCCTCGTTGCCAGGGAGGCTCATCCCCGGGAGTCATGTCCCACATTGGGGGGAAGGTAATGCAATCATATGCTGAGTTTGGCTTAGAGAGAGGCCACATTTGAGCAACAAGGAGGCTCTCAGGTGGCAACCCTTAGGCACCCCACAACTGCAGGCTAAGTCTCAGTTACAAGAGCAAAGACTCACAAGGGTAGTCATCAATAAAAAGAACACATCAGTGGGTCATCCTCTTTTGACAGACACTCTCCCTGCACTCAGAGGACTATTGCTGCTCCCTTGGAGACTGTGGCAGAGCTCTCCAGGCTAGGAATTCAGATTCCCTCATTTATTGTGTGATTGTCCACCCATCGTGACCATGCCCCATCTTTTGATCTTTTGAACGATTTTGTATATCTTTCATGTATATTCGGATGAACTAATTCCCATGAAACTCTCCTCCCAGACACCCCCCACCAATAATCCCCTGCAGGACCCATTGTAACCCTTCTGTGATCCAAATCCTCCATGAACATGTAGTCCATAAAATAATCAAATACACTTACTAGGAAAAAGAAACAAGTATGATAAGCTTACATGCAAGAGACAAACGTAAGGAAACTCAGGGGAAAAAAAAAAAAGAAAAGAGAAGGAAAAAAAACAAATAAACAAAAAACAAAACAAAGTATAATTAGCGGATTGGGACATTCAAAAAATGGGCAAAAAAGCAAAGGAAATGCCTTAAAATATATATATATATATGTATATGTATATGTGTGTGTATATATATATATATATATTCATTTTTTTTTCCTTTCTCTTTTCTTTTCTTTCCTTCCTTTTATCACTGTGTTATCGGATGTCTGGTGTGCCGTGACACCTTCCCCCTCTCAATCCCCATTGTCCCCCAAATTTTCATTTAATTTTCAAAGAAGTTTTAGGTCACAGCAAAGTCACACACAGAGTGCCAGAGACTCCCAGATACCAAACCACGCCCCCTTCCCCACCCCATATTAACCCCCCCCCCTTTTTGGGGGGGACGTTAGCATTGTTATAACTGTTATACAGATAGCAAAATATAGCAACTAAACATTGTCAATGATTTACAGTATAGTTTACAATTTAGATGATACAGTTTAATAATTTTGATGATATTTACCATGTCCTGTGTCCATTACTGTAAGGTAATGAAAAACCTTCCCCATGACCACTAAACACCCCATTAGATCTTGACTGTTCCCTTCCCCCCAGCCCCCAGGGCCCATGATACCACCCTCTCCTGACCCATGGAATGTCAAGATTCACGTTACATGCCCTGGGGATTTGAACCTGTGCTTCCTAATCCACCCACCCGCCAGTGCTGCACCACCAAACCCAGGAACACCACCACTCATCTGCCCCATCCCCCAACATGCAACCACACTCTATTCCTTTACCATAGATTCTGTCCAAATGGGTGATGGCTCAAAGCCTGCTCTTCTCTTACTCTCCTTTGTTAACCTATCTTTCAGACAATGGTTCTCAGAGACTGCTCACTTTCCTCAGTTCAGATCAGTGAGGTCATATACTGTTCATCCTTCAGTGCCTGGCTTGCTTCACTCAACATAAGGTCTTCAAGATTCATCCACGGGGGCGGATGTGGCTCAAATGGTCGGGCATCCGTCTCCCATATGGAGGGACCCGGGTTCGATCCCCAGGACCTCCCGGTAAAAAAAAAAAGATTCATCCACGTTATTCCATGTGTTAGCACTTTGTTCCTTCTTACAGCTGAGTAATATTCCATTGTATATATGTACCACATTTTGCTTATCCATTCGTCTGTTGATGGGCACCGGGGCTGATTCCAACTTTTGGCAATGGTGAACAATGCCGCTATGAACATTGGTGTGCATATATCTGTTTGTGTCTTTGCTTTCAGTTCTTCTGGGTATATGCCCAGCAGTGGAATTGCTGGATCATACGGAAGATCTATTGTTAGTTTTCTTAGGAACCGCCAAACTGTCCTCCACAGTGGCTGGACCATACCGCAGTCCCACCAGCAGTGGATGAGGGTTCCTATTCCTCCACATCCTCTCCAACATTTAGTGTCTCCTGTTTTTTTTAATGGCTGCCATTCTGATGGGTGTAAGATGGTATCTCATTGTAGTTTTGATTTGCATTTCCCTGATAGCAAGCGATGTTGAGCATTTTTTCATGTGCTTTTTAGCCATTTGTATTTCTTCCTTGGAGAAGTGTCTTTTCAGGTCACTTGCCCATTTTTTAAATGGGTTGTTTGTCCTTTTAATTTCAAGGTGTAGGATTTCTTTATATATGCAGGATTTTAGGCTTCTATCAGATATATGGTTGCTGAATATTTTTTCCCATTGGGTAGGCTGCCTTTTTATTTTCTTAATAACATCCTTTGAGGTGCAGAAGTTTTTAATTTTGAGGAGATCCCATTTATCAATTTTTTCTCTTGCTGCTCGTGCTTTGGCTGTGAAGTTCATGAAACCATTTCCTATTACAAGGTCCTGTAGATGCTTCCCTACATTATCTTCCAAGGTTTTTATGGTTTTGGCTCTTATATTTAGATCTTTGATCCATCTTGAGTTGATTTTTGTATAAGATGTGAGATGGTATTCTTCTCTCATTCTTTTGGATATGGATATCCAGTTCTCCAAGCACCGCTTGTTAAAGAGGCCATTCTCTCCCAACTGAGTGGGCTTCGTGGCCTTGTCAAATATCAGATGACTGTATATGCGAGGATCTATATCAGAACTCTCAATTCGGTTCCATTGGTCAGTAGGTCTATCCTTGTGCCAATACCACACAGTTTTGATCACTGTAGCTTTGTAGTATGTTTTAAAGTCAGGTAGTGTGATACCTCCAACTTCATTTTTCTTTTTTAATATATCTTTGGAAATTCGGGGCCTCTTGCCTCTCCAAATATATTTTGTGGTTAGTTTTTCCAGTTCCTTAAAAAATATAGTGTTGACTTTTATTGGGATTGCATTAAATCTGTAGATTAGTTTGGGTAGGATAGACATCTTGATGATGTTTAGTCTTCCTATCCATGAACAGGGAATATTTTTCCATTTATTTAAGTCTTCTTTGATTTCCTTTAACAGTGTTGTGTAGTTTTCTGTATATAAGTCCTTTACATCTTTAGTTAAATTTATTCCTAGGTATTTGATTCTTTTATTTACTATTGTAAATGGTATTTTTTTCCTGATTTCCTCCTCAGCTTGCTCGTTATTGGTGTACAGAAATGCTACTGATTTTTGAGCGTTGATCTTATAGCCTGCAACATTACTGAACTCCTTTATAAGTTCTAGAAGCCTTGTTGTAGATTTCTCAGGGCTTTCTATGTATAGGATCATGTCATCTGCAAATAATGAAATTTTTACTTCTTCTTTTCCAATCTGGATGCCTTTTATGTCCTTTTCTTGTCTCAGTGCTCATGCAAGTACTTCTAAGACAATGTTAAATAGGAGTGGTGATAGTGGGCATCCTTGTCTTGTTCCCAATCTCAGAGGGAAGGCTTTTAGGATTTCACCATTGAAAATGATGTTAGCTTTGGGTTTTTCATATATACCCTTTATCATTTTCAGAAAGTTTCCATCTATTCCTATCTTTTGTAGTGTTTTTATGAGGAAAGAGTGCTGTATTTTGTCGAATGCTTTTTCTGCATCTATAGAGATGATCATGTGATTTTTTTCTTTCAATCTGTTTATGTGGTGTATTACATTGATTGATTTTCTTATATTGAATCATCCTTGCATACCCGGGATGAAACCCACTTGGTCATGGTGTATAATCCTTTTGATATGTTGTTGAATGCGATTAGCAAGTATTTTGTTAAGGATTTTAGCATCTAGATTCATTAGAGAAATTGGTCTGTAATTATCCTTTCTTGTGTTATCTTTATTTGGTTTTGGTATTAGGGTAATGTTGGCATCATAGAATGAGTTAGGTAATATTCCTTCTACTTCTGTTTTTTGGAAGAGCTTAAGTAGAATTGGTGTTAGCTCTTTCCAGAATGTTTGGTAGAATTCAGCTGTGAAGCCATCTGGTCCAGGACTCTTCTTAGTTGGGAGGTTTTTAATGACTGAGTCTATCTCTTTACTTGTAATTGGACTGTTGAGTTCATCTGTTTCTTCTTTCATCAATGTTGGCTGTTTGTGGGTTTCTAGAAACTTGTCCATTTCCTCTAAATTGTCATTCTTGTTGGCATATAATTTTTCAAAGTATCCTCTTATGATACTCTTTATTTCTGTGGGGTCAGTAGTGATATCACCTTGCTCATTCCTTATTTTATGTATTTGCATCTGTTCTCTCTTTTTCTTTGTTAGTCTGGCTAAGGGTTTGTCAATTTTGTTGATATTCTCGAAGAATCAACTTTTGGTTTTGTTTATTGTTTCCAGTGCTTTCTTATTCTCTATTTCATTTAGTTCTGCTCTAATCTTTGTTATTTCCTTCTTTCTACTTCCTTTAGGTTTAGTTTGTTGTTGTTTTTCCAATTCCTCCAAGTGTGCAGTTAGGTCTTCAATTTTAGCTCTTTCTTCTTTTTTTATATATGAATTTATGGCTATGAACGTCCCTCTCAGGACTGCTTTCGCTGCATCCCATAGGTTTTGATATGTTGTGTTGTCGTTTTCATTAGTTTCAAGGTAGTTACTGATTTCTTTTGTGATTTCCTCTTTGACCCACTGTTTGTCTAAGAGTGTGTTGTTTAACTTCCATATCCTTGTGCCTAACCTGTTTCTCTGGCCCTTAGTGATTTCCAACTTCATTCTGTTGTGGTCATAGAAATTACTTTGTATAATCTCAATCTTTCTGAATTCATTGAGTGTTGTTCTGTGGCCTAGCATGTGGTCTATTTTGGAGTATGTTCCATGTGCACTCGAGAAGAATGTAAATCCCACTGTATTTGGGTGTAGTGTTCTGTATATGTCTATTAAGTCCAGGTCTTCTAATGTATTGTTGAGTGCCTTAGTTTCTTTATTGATTATCTGTCCAGATGTTCTGTCTAATGATGATAGTGGTGTGTTGAAGTCCCCTGCTATAATTGTAGAGGCATTTATTTCTTCTCCTAGTTTTTCCAGAGTTTGCCGCATGTATTTTGAGGCACTTCAATTAGGTGTGTAAATGTTGATGATTGTTCTCTCTTCTTGAGAGATTACTCCTTTTACTAATATGTAGTGTCCATCTTTGTCTCTTACAATAGTTTTGCATTTAAAGTCTATTTTGTCTGATATTAGAATAGCTACTCCTGCCCTTTTTTGGCTATTGTTAGCTTGTAAAATGGTTTTCCAGCCATTCACTTTCAGCCTCCTTGAATCCCTGGGTCGAAGGTGGGTTTCTTGTAGACAGCATATAGATGGATCATATTTTCTTATCCATTCTGCCAATCTGTGTCTTTTGATTGGTGAATTTAATCCATTAACATTCAGTGTTATTACTCGTAACGAATTTCTTACTTCAGCCATTTTTTCTTTGGGTTCATGTATGTCATATGTTGTTTTGTTTCTCTTTTTGTCTTTTCAGTTGTTTTTAAACTCTCCTCCAACTCTCTCTCCCTTGTTTTTTCCTTTCAACTTGTAGAGATTCCTTTAGTATTTCTTGAAGTGCTGGTTTCTTCTTGACATACTCTCTTAATTTCTGTTTATCTGTGAATATTTTGAACTCTCCATCATTTTTGAATGCCAATTTTGCTGGATAGAGAATTCACGGCTGGAAGTTTTTTTCTTTTAGTGTTTTGACTATGTCATACCACTGTCTTCTTGCCTCCATGGTTTCAGCTGAGAAATCAGCACTTAATCTTATTGTGCTTCCCTTGTATGTGATGGTTCTCTTTTCTCTTGCTGCCTTGAGTATTTTCTCTTTGTCTTGAGCATTGGACATTTTGACAAGTATATGTCTTGGAGTTGGCCTGTTGGGATTTATACTATTTGGGGTGCACTGTGCTTCCTGGATCTGCACATCCATCTCTCTCAACAGAGTTGGGAAGTTTTCAGCCGTTATTTCCTTCAACACTCCTTCTGTTCCCTTTCCTTTCTCTTCTCCTTCTGGGATGCCCAAAATGCGTATGTTTGTGCATTTTGTATTATCGGTTAATTCCCTGAGTGCATGCTGGATTTTTTCTATCTTTTTGTCTATCTGTTCTACAATCTCTTTGATTTCAGCTGTATTGTCTTCCATATCACTAATTCTTTCCTCTGCCTGTTCAAATCTGCTGCCATGTGAGTCTAGCGTCTTTTTCATTTCTTGGCTTGTGCTATTGTTCACCATCATATCCATTACCTTTTTAGGCATGTTTGCTATTTCTTCAGTATGTTCTCCCAGTGTCTTCTTTATATCCTAATCTCTTCCTTCAGTTCTTTAAATTGGTCCATAATATTTGTTTGAATAGCTTTAATTAGTTGTTCAATGTTCTGCATTGCTTCCTGGTTTTTATTTTGTGCACTGGACTGGTCCATGTTTTCCAGTTTCTCAGAGTCATTTGTATTTTTTGTTGCCCTCTGGTCATCATATTATCTTGATGGGTTTGTTCAGTTGATTAGCTTTTCTCTATGCTCTAGAATTTTATTTAGCTGTTGGTTCTGTGTGTGAGTTAAGTTTTCTCTTTGGCAGTTTTTCTTCTTATTTTATTTCCTTGCTTCTTTCTATGTTCCCTTGAAGGCAAAAGGTTAGGGCCAGAGGTATCAAAAGATGTAAGGAAGGCAGAAGGATAATAGTAATATTGATAAAAGTTAGAAGAGGGGCAAAATGAGACTTAATGAGATGAATATTTAACTTGTGTAGGCAGTGTAGAGTACTAGGAAAAAATATGGACTTCCTACAATGGACTGGGAAAACAAATGGAGGAATATATATATAGTGATTTAGAAGGCTAGAATTATGAGGAGGGAGAGAAATAGTAAAGAAAGGTCTGAAAGGAAAAAGTTAATACTAATGAAAAAAAGAAGAAGAAAACAAAATAGATGGAATAGAAATTGACACCCTTAAGTTGTGGGCCTATGAATAAATGTTGTCTCTAAGAGCCACAACAGAAAACAGAAGGCAGAAAGATGCAGGAAGGATAAGCAATAGTTTGTAATACAGAATCAATATATACAGTGAGTAGGAAATTACTGAAAAAGAAGCCCAGCAAAGAAGCGACAAGCTGGCAGCACCTAATTAAAAAAAAAAGAAGAAGAAAAAAGAAAGGGGGGAGGAAAGAGGAAAGAATAGCAAGAGACCAGAAAGAAAGAGAAACCAAAGATCCACACAGGCAAGCAGTCAAACAGAGCTACGGGGGGTCAATGATTCCCCTAGGGTCCAAGTGGATCCTTCCTGCCTACTTGTGTTTATCAATCTATTTCCCCACAGGGTTCTATATGCAGGTCCTGAAGCAGCTTTTAGCTATTAAACTAAATTAAAAAGAATTTATTTTTCATTTATTGAAGTGACCTTCTCACTTTTTTTTTTTAATTTTTATTTTTTTAGCGAAATGCAGGACCCAAAATAATTCCTCCTCTAGACCAACCCCCTTCCGGAAGGGACCCTAGCTGGGCCCATGGAAATTAATCAAGCATGTCCCACTTTCTGGACTCCCCAGGTTAGCTGTAGCTCTGATGTTAGTCAGTGAGGAATGCTAAAGACGGCCTATTCCACCCCTTCTGGAGCCAAGCTCGAGCGTCACCGGGTTGCTAAGTAAATCAGTTTGAGTGCAGATTCACGTCTGCTCTCAGCCTGATGCTGTTTCAGGTCGGCTTATCTGCTCCCCAAAGCTATGGGGCGGTGCAGGCAGCCAGATCAATGTCTAAAAATAAAAAAATACCCTTCCCTGTCCTCCAACAGAACCCTCCCTCTTTTGGGAAGTGTCCCTTCTTTCTGGCTCCGCAGCGGCCCGGGTCTTATCCCTGGGTCGCTAGGGAAATCAGCTCCGTTCCCCGACCAGAATCCCCCCTCCGGTTCACCGGGTGCTGATTAGCTCGGTTGTTCTGTTCACACAAGGTCCAAGGGGCGCCAGGCAGCCAGATCCCCAGAAAATAAAACTTTTTCGCCCTGCTCACGGCTCCAAATGGCCATTTTATTTTATTTTATTTTTCCTCCCTAACCGCGGGGCTCAACCGTCTGTGCCAGCCACCACCGGCAGCCTTAAAACTCATGAATCTCTACCGTTCCATCCATGCCGTTGATCCACGCAGATAGATGTCCCAAGCTTCTCACTCCACGCATGCACAGCACAGACCCCTGGGCAGGACCCCGTCCACAATCCACCTTGCTCTGGGAGCTTGCAGTGTGTGCCCTCCTACACTAACGCTATCTTGGCCCCTCCTCTCTCGAGACTTGGTCTTTATTCTCTTTTACTCTCTACACTACACTGTTCCTCCCTTCTCCAGAGTTCACCAGCCCGTAATTTGTTTGCCCTTCATTTTTTCCTGTTAATACAGCTCCAGCCTATGCTGAGAATGGGGCCATGGGGTAACAGAGGCAGAAAGGGAAAGCATTCCAGAATGACTAAATACTGACTATTTCACCAACTTCGCTAGGCTGGCACTGAGTGAGGACACCCTAACCTCTTGCTCGTGCTTAGCACCTTTACTCCTCCATGGCTAAGAAATTAGATAGTCCCGTTAAACCTCTGAAGAGTCAGTTGCGACCTTTCATAACAAGGTTGGGATTATCCAGATATAAGGTATAAAAATCTTCTCACCCCCAACTTGCTATTGACAGATCCTCCTCCATGGGATCATCAGAATCTCCCTCATGCTGGGTTCATGGGACTGTGCAAGACACAGTATAAAAGTATCATAAGACATGCTATCTTCTTCCGTGAAGATTGTACACTTCAGTTGGGATGAGTGCCTTGCCTTTTCCCACCAAGAAAAAAAAAAAAAACAGAAAACAAAGATAGATGGCACATAGCACAAGTGCTTCAGTAAGTGCCACAGATGGCAGAGACAATATTGTCCCAGGGAGAGATTTAAAGAGATTATGCTCCTTGAGCTAGGCATAAAGACAAGAAACTAAGCAAGTGAAAAGAAGGAAATTATAAGATAGGAGCAATGAGAGCAAATGCATGGAGGCAGGAATGTATCCCATAATAAACGAACATTGAACAGACCAAGTTGGACAAGGCCAAGGGTTTGTTGAGAGTGATTATGGCGGAAGGTAATACTGGGATTAGTTTGATGCAGCTCATGCTCTGGTTAAAGATGCTGAACCTTATCTTGTGAGTAGCAGAAGCATTTGAAAGTATTGGAGCAGCTGTACCGGGTACACAATAGTTGCTTATTGATATCAATTTCACAGTGGTATAGCTGGTGGATTAAATGCTATAAAATAGAGCAGTTTAGTAACTGGAACAAGGACAAGAACACACATTTACAAAAGAAAATCCTTAAAAGGCCTGTAATCATGGGGAAGGAAATATTTAGCTTCATAAAAAATAAATGCCAATGAAAACAACTGTGAGGTACCCTTCCTCACCCCCTAAATGCAGAAAAAGATTTTAAAATAATGATATTCAATGTAGTAATAGAGAGTGATCTTGACTTTTTCATATGCTGCTGATGAAAGCATAAGACCTTGTAGGAAAGAATTTAGAAATGTGGACAAGATTCTCCAAAATATTCCAATCCTACTATCTCCCTCTGAATAATTAAACCTGAAGAAATAATAGGAATTTGTTCAACATTTTAGATGCAAAAAAAACTTCGTTGCAGTGCTGTTCATAATAACAAAATTTAAAAATTAAATCAACTTAAATGTGAAGAGATAGGGGATTAGTTCAATTAGCAATAGCACCTTCATACCATGGAATGTACTATTAAACATGATGTATATGGATAGCACTTGAGAGGTAAAGATGTTGATGAAACAGTGCATTCATTCCTTTCCATTGGTCTCCAGTTAATAAAGCAAGCTGGGTGGAGGGACAAGAGTTAAAGCAGGAAGGCCCATTGGAGACTGTTTCAGTAATCAAAAATAGAGGTGGTGGTGGAAATGTTTCTGAGAAAAATTGGGTTTACTTTGATGTTCTACAAAGCCCAAGGTATTAAAGGTCAGTCATTCTTAGCCCAACTATTGACAGCTTAATAAAACACCTTAGATATGGAACAACTCCTTTCAGATCAGTTTCATAAGTATCAAGGAAGAGAAATCAGTTACTGAGGAGAACATTGACTTTAAGATCCTGCTTGCAAGGGGCACACGTGCCCTGGGCCAGCCCCATGTCCTCCATATACACACCCAGATATCCAGGGGGCTCATCTTCCTCCCCTAGCCATCAAATTCTATCAGTCTCTCAGGCTGAAAATGTGAATTGCCACACACTATAGCTGCCATTGTAAACTCCATGAAGTAAGACTTCAACGTTGACTCGAGTCAACAGTGAAAGAAGTGCAGCATTGCTGCCCACGTAAGGAACATTAAGGAGTCCCAAGTGGTGGTGCTTTCTTAGAAGAACCAATAAATGACTTAAAGGGGTTTCCTTCCTTCCATGAAAATGAAATGAATTAAAGTACAGCAAGTAGGTGGTGAAAGCCTTGCTGACATGGCTGAAAATTCTATGGAAGAGCTGTTTGAAGGTCAGGAAGAGAAAATGGTCCAACATCTAAAATAATTTTTCAAGAGTTTTCTACAATGTTAAAGAATTATGAGTCAGTATTGATCTTAAATTTAGTGAACTGCTTTAGGATTTAAAACTGTACCTTCAGCAATTATGATTCAGCAACAGTATCGATAGCTCATTCATTCTATACTCCCCCAAAATGTATAAAGAGTAACATAAAAAGGCAGCTGTCTATATTTTTTAAAATAAAGCAAATGAAAAACCATAATTTGTTTAAGTTATCTTTGGTGGGAGGGGGAAATAGGGTGAAGAGGAGAGGAATAGATATCTTTGACTATACCTTCTTTATACATTTGACTTTGGAACAGGGTAAATATTTACATTTTTATAAAACAAAAGCAAATTTTTAAAAAGCCATCCTTAAAAATCAAAGCCAAAATGAAATAAATGAACCCAACTGTGTATCCAGTGGGTGGCATGATCACATAGAAAAGAACTCTTCTGGGAAGCGGCTGTGGCTCAATCAGTGGGGCTCCCGTTTACCATATGGGAGGCCCCAGGTTCGGTTCCCGGGGCCTCCTGGTGGGGGCAGGCCCTCCCGCACGGTGTGGTTGGCTGACCCAGCGAGCACAAGCAGCAAGGTGGGGATAAATGAATAAATAAATAAAATCTTAAAAAAAAAAAAAAAAGAAAAAGAAAAAAGAAAAGAACTCTTCTAAGTGACTTTAAAGCATAGTTATTTGATGTACATCACTAAGAACAAAAAGAACTGCAAAAAAAATAAGCTACTTTCAGTAACCATACTGCAAATGGTTGTGTTGTCATTGTTATTCTGTGATTATTGGGTGTATAGTGTGGGGTAAAACAAGTAAGTATTCAAATTAGTGTGATTGAGAACAGAGAATTTTTTAGCATGGGAAAAATGAGACAGCTATAAGATCAATAAGGCTAAATAAATGCCTTATCCCATTATGAATCTGAATGGGAAGTATCAGAATGAACTTATGCTGTATTTTATCTTAAATATATATCTATGTATTTTATATAATTGCATATATCATATAAAGTGTGTATATGTATGTATATAAGTTATATATACTATGTGTAATATATTAAAATTCTTGTTGTGTTCACTGAAAAGGTCTAGAAACAATGATTAATCCATTAGCAATCTATATTTTGGTCTCTAAGTACTATTTCTTACTAAAAGGATCCAGAGCTCCTTGGAGAAATGGCTTGTTGCAGGTCTGGGGCAGGAAATATATGATATACCAGAAAGCAAAGATGCATGAATCAACTTGAAAAGGCTTCCAGTGATCAAAGATGTAACAATGTGATTACCAATCATAATAATAACCACAATGAATTTCAGTGGATTGTAACACAACAAATCAAATATGTTTAAATTCATGACTTCATAATAATTCAAATCAAACAAACAAAAAACAAAAACTCAGTGGTCACCTTTGGAGGATATTTGGAAACCTACTCATTATTTTTGAAAACTGGAAAATAAAGGAAAAATGAAGTGTTTATTCTAACTTTCCTATATGACCTCTATCTCAGGGTAATCAAGGAAGGGAGGGA